>JACJUY010007175.1:17235-45707 GCA_014220935.1 Platorchestia sp. MABIK
TTAAATGTGTTCTTTTAGTGATTGTTCGGAACAGAATGTTTAATTTCCGTGAAAGGCCTAAAATCAATATTGACCCATCTATTAAACAAATTCTCTACTAACATGGCGTAAAACATCTGGAACACCCTTCACATGACTTAATTTAAAAAATTGAACTCAGCTTGAGCCCGCCTACCGATGAGGAAGAGCTAAAAATGAATCACTGTCAATCAATCCAAAAATGTTGAATATTCCACATAACTCACATTACAATATAAGATCAATAAACATGAGTTCATCACATTAAATATTAAGTTCACAATTTATCAAAGATAATTACGAAGAATGCAATCACAACAACAATCACAACCGGACAAGTTAAGACATCGCCTCTCGCCGCTCCGGCTCACGCTTCGCGGTGACTCATAGATCGAGACTCATCCATGAGTGCTTTAAGTAAATTTTTAGGGTAAATTGAGTTACGGACAATAAAGTTCAAATACTAGAAATAGTTATTAGGAAGGGTACATAATACTAATCGAAATAATATGGCAAATATTTCACATTTGTATGCAAGGATGTAAGGGTGTATTAGATTATGCCTTTATGTTCTTTGATTCTAATTCAAACTGGTAAGACTAGGGTAATTTATAGATGAACTTCGATTGGTCTCCGATGATCCTCGATTGGTCTCCGATGATCCTCGATTGGTCTCCGACTTATTCGGGCAGGCCGCAACCTTATTGAATGCCTTCTCGGTTTTTCAATACATTTCGTTGATGATGAAGTCATCGTTTTAAATTAAATATGAATAAAAATTGATCTTCAGTTTTTTTCCTTGGGCTGAGATATGCGGCGTAAGTCTAAAACAAACTCAACGACTCAATTCGTTTTTATGGTTTCCCTTTGATGATTGTTCTAAAATATACTAATTCTGAAAGTTCATTGTGAAAAAATCAAACTAACAACCTTTCATGACAATTTGCAAAGACCTAGTTGTAACACTGATCGTGAAATAAAGTAAATTTGCAGCTTTAACTCCTGCTTGATTTATCAAACCATTTCAGCTGATGTGTAGCATTTTGTTGAAGAATGATGTAAAACCATACCCATTACAATGGTAAGCGCATAGATAAACGTGAGTAAATGTACCAATCTTTTTCATTGTACAGCATAGTAGAGTGTTCATTAACTATGTTGTGAACATTTCTGGAGAAGAATAAACATTAAATAAAACATTCTACATATTACTTCAAACTTGATGCAGTGTACATAACAAAGACATACCATACGATTGATGGGTCACGTCCATCCATTATACGCACGGCGATCCTTCACTGCAGCATACTACCTGCAGCACACTACCTGTAGCACACCACCTGCAGCACACCACATGCAGCATATCACCTGCAACACATCACCTGCAGCTGACCACCTGCAGCTGACCCCCTGCAGCTGACCACCGGCAGTACACCAACGGCAGCACACTACCTGCAGCACTCCCCTTGCAGCACACCACATCCAGTACACTACCTGCAGCACGTCACCTGCAGCACACCAACTACAACACACCAACTACAGCACACTACCTGCAGCACACCACTTGCAGCACACTACCTGCAGCACACTACCTGCAGCACACTACCTACAGTACACCACCTGCAGCACACCACCTGCAGCACACCACCTGCAGCACACTACCTGTACCACACTACCTGCAGCATACATTTGTGAGGCTGTAAACCACGGATGGCCGTTCTCAAATATTACGGCCATTGACCAAACGAAATTTTGCGCCCTCAAATTATCCATGGCCAACTATGAATTTCACGTCCGAGCTCGACCGTGCGTAGTTATGAGCGCGGAGAGAGAGTTTAAAGGCAATGCCGGCCAACTACCCAATAAATCATCCTTGATCAACTGTCACGTCCTTAATACACTGGCGACACGTCTTTGATTTTCAATTGGGTTAATATTGTTATATCATATACCACTGACAAAGATGGGTCTTTGCAAGCGTCCAAGTCAAATGCATTTGCCGTTATATACTGAAGTTTTATTATGCTTTTTGCTTATGTATTAGCTCAATTTACAATTTTTCCTACAGCGCATTTTTTTGTTATAAATCCATGATGCTCATTCTGTAAAAAATTATGTTAAATTACGAAAAACGAATCGTTCAAGTAGGTTTGATAAACGTTAATTTCAGTGTTATTTTGGAAGTTAAATTAGACCATCGTTACAAATATTAATTTATAAAGACAGTTTTAATTACCTGTGGTTCCACATCATCACTTCGCGGACTTCAAATTTTTATTATATGCTAAACGGACTATAGTTACAACTTATAAATTAACTGTGGAAATTTCAGTGGAAAAAATTCTGTAGTACGAAACGGAGTATATGAGTGAAAGAGCAAGATCAGCTACTTTAATCATTTAACTTTTTGCCTCTTTACGGGAACTCTACTCTCAGACAGCTGATGCTTTCAGTTTAGGGAAATTTACAAAATGTGAGGGTAATTCAACTAGTAGGGAAATATTTTGACGTAAATGACAAAATTAGGGAAATTAATAGTATTCCTGCAACTTTGTTTTTTGACATTCCAGAAGTTTGACACGTGCAATTTGCTATTGATTTCCCCTCAGTGTAATCTTCATGGTCTATGAAATACATTTAATAGCTTTTTTAATTAACTTGAGCAAGTTTTTCATACGTACATGCATTTACAGATGAAATTAAGCAAAAACTAAATTGACATTTTTTCTAAGATTTTTCGACCATTTTTTTGACGTCGAAGCATGCATTTTTACAACATAATTTTTAATTCAAAAAAGAAGTAAGCACTTGCTCATACAAAAAAATACATGTCAAGGGAATTTTGCTGATATTCCAAGTACGGAATGCAATTATCTTAGAAAACTTTTCCCTTAACTATTTGAGTGTTGGGAAGCAAAGGATTGAGGTACATATTCGAACAAAACCTATTTTCAAACGTTTCGGCCACATGCCATCATCAGTGATGATGTAGCTTATCTTGCTCTTTCAATTTTATAACGGTTGCTACGGCTCCCTGATGACATTTATGGAGTATATGAGGCGATGGAAATTAACAACCGCCGAGTTAAAATTCACCACAAGCGTGTACGAATATACACAGAGAGGCAAGAAACATTTGTTCGGCAGGAAATGCTTCATTTCAAAATTTTATGAATAAATGAAACGCAACAAATCAACGAAAAATTGTATCGAAATGAAAATAAGCCGAATACGATGTAATATCAAGACACTTACTAGTAACGAGTGTTTAAACATTTCTGTATATATATAGTTAAAAATAATAATTGCATAATTAAAAAAATCAGAATCATATATCAGGACTTTTCATATTTCATAAATCACAATTACCTTATCGATAATCAGATTCTATTTTGTAGCATACGATTCGTTCAATCTCACATCAGTGAATCTATGTCAATAACTTTTATTTAATGATTAGGATACCTTTTTGGGAGGAATATTATAACCCTGTTCTTTTATGCAATTTTTTCACAGATCCTAGATGCATTTTTAAAGATCTTGATAAAAAATTAACTTTCAAACAACCTCTTAAATTTTCCGCACGGCTTGAGTCTGGGGACTGGTTTGGCTATTCGAGTTGTTCTACATATTATGATCACTAAGTAATTTCTTTGTTGATTTTCCGGAGTGCAAAACGTCCTTATCTTACTGGAAGATCCAATCAGCTGGGAAATCAAGTTTTCCCCTGAAATATTCAAGTTTGTCTTCAAAATATCTTGGTACTGTTCTGAATACATTATATTATGTATTATTGGTGGATTGCCAGTTTCTTTGAAAAAAAACATACCCAGACTATGCTGGTTCCTCCACTAGACTTTGCAGTAGACATTGTGCTCTTCGGTACAAAGGGATTACTGTCTCCTCCACATATGATTTCATGAATTGTTCCCAAATATTTAAATTTGTTCACATCTGTTTGTAGAACACATTCGTAAAATGTAACATGTTTATTTTTATACATATGAGAAAATTTCAGGTGGGCATCCCTATGTTGTTTGAACAAGAACAGAGATTTCCTTGGAGAGTGCGATTACAGTTGATCTCAAAGGGATTCACTGCTTATTGTGCAAGGTGAAACAATAATTGTGCCTGACACTGGCAAATCACATTGCAGCTTTGCGTGTGATCGTTAGATTATTTTAAAACATTTTGGTGCATTTTCCTGAAAGATCTTGAAGATGTCTTCTGCGGTGCATCAAATCTTCGGTTTTCTGCAGGTCCTGGACTCTTTTAAGGAGAAACAACTGAGGCAATGGTCGTGAAAGGACTGTTAAGCTTCTCTGATATCTTCAAGTGAGTCTGACTTGATTTCAACTCTCAATTGTTATTTTTTATCTGAGTTTGAAGGTGATTTGCGTTTGACCAGGATTGTACCGCACTGCATGCATGATGCTGCAGTATATTGACTGATGACAAAAGTATTTAGAAACTGTTCGTACAAGCCTCTAAGCGCATTGTAGGAATAATCTGGAAAATATCTTTCTATGCGCTATTGTAAATAAAACAATTTAAAGCCGTTTGAAAATCATAAAAGCGAGATATGATATATTTTAAGTACATTTGTACGATTACGTTTTTTTTCCCCTCATAAAAGATACATATGTATGATTTTTTTTATTCTTTTGCTTCAACCCATTTTTAAAGAAACATTTTTTAAATTAGTTTTCAAAAATATGTTTAACAAAGAATTTCTTGGTGATCGAGGACTCATTTCCTCCCACTATACGTGCAGTGAGACTTCAACACCGCAGTTCAGCGCAGCAGCGGTGGTCGAGACCACCGTGCGGCTGCACAAAACTGCGCAGCTCCGAGCTGGATATTTGTGCAAGAGACAGCTGCTGTGGCCGAGTGAATATTTTTGAGCAGCCGCTGGACACCGCGCGCTCTGCCGGGCTCTTGAATAATTATTGTCGGAAGCTCGAGCCGTGGCAGCGATTTTTAATAACGACGTCGCAATATAATCAATAAATGTTTGGTCGCATATAGCGCTTATCGTTATATACAATTACATTTTAGTCCTTTGCGATTCTCAGTGATATTTCACTCCACTCTGTTGCACAAATTTAGTTCCATTTAATCATATTTCGAGGCCTTGACTTAGAATCTTCAATTTTAGTTTTTTAACAAAGTTTTAGTATGATTCATATCAGGCGAACGCTAGAGAATAGTTGTATCTCATTCTTTAAACCATGTTTTAGTTGTTTCCGCTCTATACACTCTTGTCAAATGCTGAAAATAAAAATGGGCTTAGACCTTTAACACCAATTTGATTTCAAGGAATCGATAAAAGTCTCTTAGATTCGACTCAATAACTTTCGATACTGCCTTGCGGTATTATTCGCTAATTAAAAATTCGCAAACTTTGTCACTAGCCATTTATATATATTTTGTGCTCAGATTTTCAACTCTTTTACTGTGTCTGACATAGCTTAAGCATTAGATTTGCATTTCATCAATGCGACGGGAATTTTTTTTTGTATGTTTTAAGCTTAAAGATGATGTTTGAACATCGAAACGTTTCTTTTTATAGACTACAGAAAAACTACAGAGGTATTACGTTTTTAACGATTGACAGTGTTCCAATAAAAAATGTTGAGTGAATTTCTTTTCAATTTAACACATGATGAACTTGAACCATTGTTGGAACGTCGAACTTCAGACTGTACGCTTCTCCTCTTATCTGGCCACGCGGTGTGTACCAATTTGTCTAAACTGTTCAATTTTCGGTTCACCTGATCTCAAGACAGTATCCCAAAACAATGATGGTTACCTAAAGGTTCACAGGCACGATTCCATCAGTTCAGAAGATTATACGAACGAAAAAGTCTTCCTTGGTGAACATGAATGAAGACCCTCACGTCAAAGTGTCTTACCAACTGCATCCTTGCAAACTTCTGTTCCGGATAATTATTTTAGTTCAAGCTTCAAGTCATTGTGATTTGACTCCGGTCTCTAGATCACAGTCGATACTGACGATCATAGCGTCCAGGTCAGTTATCATGTGAGAATATGTTTGGTTTGTGAAATGCTTTGAGTTGTCTTTTGTGATTAATACTTCCACTAGACTGCTAAAATTTAACTGACAAGAACACATCGATTCACGGAAGTTTTCCAGTCCCCAGCATATTTTTTCTCAATCTCTTGGACGCGCAACTTGAGGTTTGGACTAGAGTATCTGCCTCTTTATATGTACATAGTGAAATCGTTACCAATACGTGATCTAATATCATGATGAGAAGCTGTTGCTAAAGTGCACTATCAAAAGTTTCGATGGCATTTAAAGATTACAGCATGACATTCAAGAACACTCTCTGAATAATTCCAAAGTGAAAAACCTTCAGCTTCATTTGTTATGATATTTGCAGTAAAAAGTACGTGTTTTTAAACGTTTGCTCTTCCAAGTATAAAAACTTTATGTTGTTGATTATTTTTCATAGAAATTTGTAGCTTTTTATGCTTCATTTAAAAAAATTCTCTACTGTGCTTTTGTGATACAAAGTTGAAACATCTACATTGACTAAAAGCGCATGAATTGCAATTTACACCACCGTGCTGCAACATTTGCTGCTTGCTGCTCTGCGTGAAGATTATAACCTTGTGGGTTCGATTCACAAGTGTGAATATCGCCTTTGATTCGTTTTAATTAGAAAATCCTGAGATTTCTTGTAAAAATTTCTAACGTTAGTGTAAGGGCCATTTTTTATTTTCGGATTGCATATCTGAAAATCGTATTTTTTCAACGGCATGAAAAATATACAATATAGATATCTTTTTCAGTTTGTGACTATTTATTCGAGACATGAACTGTGTTCAGCGTCTTCGAAACTTCTTCATGTACCAATTCAAACAAATGTGATAAATTTGTGTACTGGCTAAAACACGGCTTCAAAGAGGTTTTATGTTGCGTGTATTACCTTTTTATTTCAACTAGTCTTTTTTTATGTTTCAGTGGTGAGGCTAGCGAGCGATGAGAAATAATTGAAGAGTGGGTTTCGAAACTAGTCCATCACCCTCCAAAAAATTAGCCTAATTTTCACTACGGCTTTATGTTTGCTACGAATATCATACTAAAGATATATCAGATGTTTATGAAATTGCTGAATACTTGTGTATACTGTATATGTTTCTTCTGAACTACGGATGAAAGTTATTTTCAAGTTTCAAGCCTAATAGAGTAGCTAATGAACGGTGGCAGAGGTAAAGGTAAACTTGTTAGAAATGCGTCTGGCACACGAATTTTAAAATGCTTAAAATTTTACATGATACCCAATACAAATGTCTTCTACACCTCAGAAAGCATAAGGGCAAATTAGTGATGCTCCAATGTTTATGAGAAACAATGATGGATATTGAATGAGGCCTTCATTTATGAGCAGCTTGCTGGTTGGTTGCGGCAGTTTGACTAGTCACTGGAAATATAATCACAATTAAATTTACCAGCAGCAATAACCCCAATCATTTCAACCAGACTGTCCCCTTAATCCTCACAGTACTCTTTTGACTCTCGTGTTGTTAGAGAAGGAATGCAGTTTCGTTGGCTGACACCTGCATCGTTACGATTTTAATTAAACCAAATCAGGCGTGTGTTTAAAGCCTTGCTACACTTACGGCGAAACTTAGTTCCCTGGCTAAACTTTTAAATTTAGGCAGTGATGATCGGATCGATGATTGATAAAACATTTGATAATTTAGGCATGCTTCGAAGGAGCCATGTACTGGTTCTTTTGATTGTTCATAATAAAGTAATAAGCCAATTTTCTGATTATGCATCTAAGATTGTTTTGCGCTTACCATAACAGTTTTCACATCATTCTGTTTAAGAAACGTTGAGGTCCTCAGCAAAAATGTTGAAGAGGATAAAAAAAAGAAAAGCTAACGTAGAATCTAATGATGAAAACAAACGTTTCGGATTATAAAGAAATTCATCTTCAATAAACAATGAATCAAAGTATTAAAAAATATTCAAAACTATAATTCTTTTGAATGAAGCAAAAATGAAGCATTGACATTAGAAGACAAGTCTAAAAAATTACACAAAATGTCAACAAACAATGGAATGTTTCAGTACCGTGCCTCATTCATTTATTGATGAACGATTTTCTAAAATGTACATCGACTTTAATATGCAGAGACCAGAAAGTCTTTAATTCAAACAATGTTCTCTTAAAGACGAGTTGGATGGTTTGGTCAGGGTATTGCCAGTGCGGAAGGAGACTCCCCTGTGTTGTGCACACCTCACAAATAATTGCAGCCCAGTGCTACCAATGTAAGAGCGATCGCAGCGGTCACACGTATGTTGACATACAACTGAAGGGCGCAATATCACGCAACATCACCACCGAAACATCAAAAGTTTAATTGAAGAGTGGGTTTCGAAACTATTCCATCACGCACCAAAAATTAGCCTAATTTTTGCTACGGCTTATGTGTGAAATTTTGTTATGAAGAAAGAAAGCACCAGTACAGAATTAGAGACACGCCGTGTCGCCGTGTCTCAACACGGCGACAAAACTATCCATAGTTTGTTGAAATTTTCTATGGTTTTGGTTTTACCATTGTCTCTTTAATTTCAATGTTTAATTTTCAGTTCATTCAGAAAAATTATTAGAGTAAAATTTTTCAGTACTTTGACTTATTGTTTATCAGTACTGGAAAAGAAATTTTATAATTCGAAACGCTTGTTTTTGTCATGAAATAGTTAGCTACGTTTGTTTTCCTTTTCATCCTACAGTGAGATTTTCAACCAATCAGCCTATTTCATCTGGGTGATGAAGATTCATAGAACTCGCAACAATACAGTTCGAGTTGAGCAAAATGCTATGTCATTATTCATGTGCAAACATGTGATTTAAAAATCAGAATCAAGTGCACATATCCCCCAAAAAGTGTTTTGTGGGATATTTCACACACTTTTTAAAATCTGGAATGAGTTGCCGTTGAAACAAAGGCAGGGGCGGGTCCCTGCTTGTTTACTCAGCCCTTAGTTGGAGGGAAGCTGGCGAGAACTCATTTGGACGAGCAAAAAATTGTAAATTCGTGTGATTTTAGATATTTTGTCACGACTCTTCCCCTCTGTACACTAAATCGATGTGCAAATTTGGTCATGAATTTATTGAAGATTACTGTATTTCACTCTCTGGTTAATTAGTACAGATAGACGTGTTTCCTTTGGTATAACACTGCAATAGTTCCTGTAAAACCAATTTTATACTATGAATTCAAACATGTCTCTTTTTTTCGGCCCATCGGCCCAGCAAATGATTTTCCTACCAATCCGTAAAATACTCAATCAGAATATTTCAGAAGGAAATTTTCTATGTAATGAAGTGACTCAAACTACAATGTAAGTTTTGTGCTCAGAGCGCAGCACTCAGTATATATGCTCCAACTCCAAACACAGCCTCGTGTTTCACCATTCTATTTTAGTGAAGAACCGCACATACTCATTAATTGAGCAGAGCCTGAGGCTTCTGAACCGCTGTTTGCGAAGGCCCCGCCATGTCTGGGACTAAAAATTATTTTCAAATAAAAGGAATCCCTTGAAAGCTCCCTTCCCTCAGCCGAGTGCCAATGATATTTGCTGTTCATTTTTCTGCGGTTCAACCAATTTTAACCGGAATAAAAGCCACGAATTTTCATGGTAGGTTTTTTGTGTTTGCTCTCAAGATTGGGAGGCAGAACTTTTGAGATAAAAGGAGAGTTTTCTTCTATGTGAATTGAAATAAGTTGAACGACATTTCCGATGATTTTAATGTGATTGTTACTTGGGTAATAAACTCTGGAAATGACTGATGCACTTGCGTAAGTTCCGTGTTTATGGGAAAAATTTAGATGTGCGTTTACTTATTTCGAGCTTCGAAGGCCTATTGTTTTCGGTTCTTCCTATCGTCTGTACACTACGATGGGAAGAGATTCAACGAAGGGTTTTCCTTTACTTTAGCGCGCTTTAAATTTGGCCAGGAGGAGACAGTAAAATTCTGCGCGCGAGTTCGTCTTAAACATGTGATGCAGACTGGAATGTTATGTCGGCATTTATTTTAGATTTTGCACCACAACCTATTTTCTCATGCTGATGCACATCGTTATTGATGTAAGCTGGAATACGAGCTGTATAACTGCTAATTTAAAACATTTGTTGTGTAACTTGTGGGTTCAGATTGTCTTGCGTCACAGCAGGTGAAGTGCCTGCGTTCGTGTTACGTTGTGCGTACGAAAGATTCCGTTATTTTGCGATGAATATAAAGATGAACCATAACAGTTTTTCATTCAAACTATTCGGGAAAGTAATTCTGTGTTGGTGCTTTCTTTCTTCAATGAAATTAATTTTCGAACAAAATCTCACATCAAGAGTAAATCTGAAGACATTTCACAAATCAACACAGCGTGAAAAAATTTCTTTTTTTCTCGCTTAAACTTAATTTAGCACATAATTTTTGAGCTTTCATCAATGATGACAATTATAATGTTGTAGGAAGTGAATTGCGTATTTTCTCCTGTTTTGCTCAGTATATGTTAGATTTTAACTCGAGACGATCTTTAACGTCGCCTCAGATCTTTCATTAAGACAGCATAGCTTCATTTAAAAACGACTGAGAACTAATATGCAGAGACCTAACGAACTAATTCGCAAAGTTCTTTGAGGAACACGGGCTGTCAAGATGCAAAACTTTTTCGCAAGTTTGAGGTAATATTTCTCCCAATGCAAATCCGATCTGAGAGTTCCATCAGAATTCTGCAATGAGTAAAATTCTTGGGAAAACTTCTGGCGGATATTGAGGCGCCAAGTCCTCATATGAGAAACGCAAAGAGCTTCCGAGCCTCGCTGAAAAACTATATTTGAGAATCCCGTTGTCTCTCACCTCGTGTCTCGTATAAACTTTTTACGGAACACCAACGCCAGTATTCAAAATATTTCACCACCTGGCGGAATATTTTTCTCCCACGTCATTTAGTTTCCTGATATCACAAAATTTCAGTGCAGTCGTCCATCAAACGCGATATAAGATTTCGCTCGCTCCGGGAAAATTTCGAAAACAAAATGCTGCTCGGCGATCCAGAAAGTAAAAAATATCACTTGGCCTTCATTTTTTGCTAGAATTATTCCAGTACAGCGTAATTAATGGCTAATTAGGTTGTGATATTCATCCTTCATTTGGAGCTTCTATGAAGAAAAGGTTTCTAGGCTCAATTTACTTGCAATTCATTCCTATAAATGTTTAGTTGGATGGTACCAAAAATTTCATTTCTTTTAAAGTCGACGTACGGGAAACTAAGTTTGAAATTCTATGTTTATTCTGAATTTTAGTTGCTCAATTTGGTATGGAAGAAATCAAATTTTGAACAGCTTCGAGGGTCTTAGACTTTGAGAAATGCTAAATCATTTCACTGTCTTCAGTGACAGTGACAAACTCAAAGCTAGCGTGTAGGCTTAACCGTGAGTTAGAAAGAGATATTGTCTGTTCGAGTGCTGGCTTTATTGACATGTTTGGGAGAGTGAACACATTCCTGGAGCGGAGCGGTGGTGCGGGCAGACAAGCTCTCCTGTTGCTGCAAGAACATCATTTGTTGCAACGATCAATGATCTTCCTCAACGAATGGTCGAGAGAAGTGAGGTGTGCAATGATTGAACGAGTTCTGCTGTAACCAAAAAACGCCAAACCTCAAAACTTACGCTGTGGATCTTGAGTTTTGATGCTGGTGATGACCGCACCAGTGAAGCAAATTTCTTACTTTCATTGATAATATTTTCTTATGAATTCAATAACGCGGCTTAAAGAACCTTGATTAATGTTTACGTATAATAGATTTTAAATATAGAAAATGCGTAAAGACATTTAAAACCCAATTGGAAGTAATGCATTCCATGTATCAACTTTTTTTGACAATTTTCTGTTTTTCTATTCATTACCCGTGTGGAGATTAGGAACATATTTTCATGCATTAGCAAAACTTCAGGCCTAATTTAGTACTAGTCTTTGTGGAATCAAGATATAAACTCACGAGATGAAAGATATTTTTTAAGTTTTGAATTATACATTATTACGTATCTAAAAGTTTTTGAAATCGTTTGGAAAAAATTTGAGTGTCTAGTTCTGTCATGAATAAAATTACCAAATTCTCCCCTATTTCGAAAATTCCACGCTCTGTCTCCAAGACAGAACGAAATCGAATTCGGCGACTTTTACGTAAAATGTAAATTCAACAGTTGTTTTGCCAGTCGCAGAAAAACCTGTCAATTGCAAACTTTTCTGAGCAAAGTCTTAACTACTCAGAAATGTTTTCAAGTCTGCTCTACGGCGCCTGAGTTTTCTTTGCGCTTTTTGTGAGCTGGAGAAACTTCGTTAAAATTCTTGAGATGTTTCCATCTCTGGCAACAGGGTTAATTGTTTTACTTCAGTGGTCGTTTGGTTTAAGGAGAAATAATTTGGTGCTTCCTGGCGTGACTGCTGCAGGTCGCGAAGGAGAGGGGGAGCATAAAGCCTTGGCCCGAGGCCAAATCTTCGCTCTAAAATGGTCATCACTGGACCAGTGCAGGGCACTCGGCAGTTGACCGCAGCTTCAGTACTGCCTCAGCGCTAACTAAAAAATCTCCGAGGCAGCAGCAACTTGTTGGCATTTGATTTTTAGCTTCGTTGCACACAGTCAGTAACTGAACCCACAGAAAAAGACCGGGGTTTGGTGCTTGTATTAATTTGGCTTACATCATACATACGTTGTCTACTCTACCGCAGGACATCTTGATGAATGTTTTGTATGGGAAATTGTGTCTGTATTTTTACTGCTGCTGTCATTTGCAAAAAATGAAAGAGTTTTGCAAACTGGAAATAGGACACGGGTAAAGAGGATATGTCGTCGTATCGGTGGAACAATAAAGTGCTCTCTCATTTAAGGCACTGCTAATGTAACACTCCAAACATGACATCTTCGATTTTTGATACAAATTTCAAATAAAAATGTTGTGGCTTGAGCGAACTGGAACGATTTGTGATACATCATCAAAAATTTCCTCACATTGTGTTGAAATAAGACGCGCGCTAACTTGAAATAAGAGGAACTTGTCTTCATTTGTAAAACTAATGCAACATTGAAACGCATTCTTTCACATACCGACGTGCGAGAAGTTACCTAAATAAAAAATCTTATTATTTCCATTAAACACTGGTTTTGCATGCCGTCAAAATGTTGAGCCACAAATTAAGATTTACAAATTCTTTAGGGTGGTGGCATATACTGTTCATAACAGATAAATATTGCATTAGATCATTAATGTGGTTGTTTATTTAGGTTTTTTGATAAATTGGCCCAATCTATAGTAATTGCAGGTGATTAAAATTCATCTTCGAACGACTGGTAGGGTATTCCAACAGTTTAAAATAAATGCTGTGCTCAAAATTTAAGGACCAATCTCTCTTGTTAAGAAGTACATAGAATACTTTACCGTTCGTTCTTCCTCAAGTATTATGTCATTAAATGTCATAATAATGAGGTTATAATTAATTCGCAGGAATAGTAACGTCTGAAATGAGTGAGGGTGTAACACATTAGTCACGGTAATATCCCTAATGTTTAGTTTAGCAAAGTTTACTTCATGAAATTTAATCCCTTTTCCCAAGAGCAAGATGGAAAAAATCAGGCTCATCAGCAGTGCATTTACATTTTATTTCTTTTGATCTACGCCTACACAATAAAATCTACGGCTCATCAGCAGCGCATTTATAATTAATTTGTTCTGGTTTGTTCCTGTACAATTAAAACTACGACTCATCAACAGTGCATTTATTTTTATTCGTTCTGATCTGCTCTAGCAGAATTTAAACTCCGGCTCATGAACAATGCATTTCCATTTCAGTCGTTCTGATCTACACCTGCGCAGTGCTGTATGGTACCCGAATTTAGACACAAAGACCCTTCATTGGCCCAACAGAATATCACAATGAGAGGAAGTTCGCTGAAAATGCTGCGCCCTTCTATACATGTTTTGTATATTCAACTTGAAAGAGTGTTTTTTTATTCATGGTGATGATTTCAGAGAAGGTTGTAGGGAAGATGGAGAACTTCATTAACGCCAACGTATACAGGGCTTGCTTTACTGAATAATTATTTAGTGGGAATCTGACAAGGGGTAGCTTGTCATCAATTATTAATTTGTATATCATTTCAGTTCGGCAAAATTGTTAGGATTACTCATTAAAGTGTTAGCGATGATCGATGCAAATAACTTGGCTTCCGTCTTAAGTAATTACAAATTTCCTCGACAATTTTTTCCACGTTTAATTTATACATTATTGTACAACTATAAAGTTGTGTACTATTTTCTTCGCGACAATGAATGCGTTCAAAGAATCTAGACTAGTATCATTCATCTTCATTTATTAGGGAGTTTCATGGACATTCTACTTTAAAAAACTGAGCGACCATGAAAACTTTATCGGTATTTAATGAAAACCATTTGATATACGTGGAATAAATCAGAACAATGTTCCGAAAGTGTCAACTTCATCTCTATTTATATTCATTTTCGTGTGTTCGTTGTGAATGATATTGAATTAGCACTTTGTGCAAGCTACAACGTTGCTCTTTCAGTGCATTTGAGCCATTCATAATATCATCGAACATATCAGTACTCTAATAGAGATTTATTTTTTACTCAATGATTCAATTCATCCGTCGACCCACCAACTTCAGATTCGAGTCGTTATCGGAGTTAGCATCATCGAAGACCTAAATTTGATGTCAATACGTCATGGCTATCCGTTTGAGATGAGAGAAAACTTACAGGGTACAAATGAATTGGCGTTTTTGTACGTCTTCCAGTCTATTCCCTTTTATTCGTGGACGTTATCAAACTGTCGACATTTTTCCACAGCTTCCGTTTACGCACACAATACAGGTTATGTTCAGTGATACATTATCATGGTTTCAAATTTTCTGCGTAATATTTCATTCACACGAGAATGTTATTTAGAGAACGTTATTCAGCTCTCAATAATTTATTATTCCATTAACAACGCGGAAAATTTTTCAAGTGAAATATTTTCCCTTTTCAATGATTTGTGTCACCACTTTCCTATCGTTGCATCAGTTCGTTAGAAACGGCACGTACTCAATATTTCGTCGAGATCACTCAAAATAAAATGTTTTTATTTATTGACAACAACCGGGAGTTGAAATTGTAAGTTTTCGTTCTTTTTTGTAGCACTTCGTATATTAATTCTTATGCAAATTTTTCTTTTCCCTACTTAGGTTCTGGTCTGCAACTCCTGCAACGGTTCCCAGGATAATAGTTTCATCTAGCCAATGAAATTTACCTCTGATCGCTGTAATTTCGCTCACGGTCTGGCCTGACTTCGTCTGTCGAAGCGCAATGAAATGTTTACTCGGAATCAGGTACACACGATGTGATGATCAGCGAAACCGACTTCAACGCACTTCAATGTCATCCTCTCGGACATTGTTTCTCAATGTTATTTCTGTTGCAGTCGCACTTCGTTCTTTCGTTTAATGTTCGGGTAAGTTCAAGTTGAATTGTCTGAATTATTTCGTTGCTTAAAATATACTGGTTCAAATTGAAGTTTAAATTCAAATGAAGTTTAAATTGTTCAAATTTAATTGTATCACTCGAAGGGGTATTTCTATTTTTGACTTAGTTGATGCTGTTTACCTATGAGAGAATTATAAGCAGACAAATGAATTGCCTAATATTTAAATAATCAAGATGCAATTAGAGAGTAATTCTCACATTTGGGAGGGAACTCTAATTTACCTCTATTTCAAGAAACATTTATCTTGAAAAAAGTAATCTTCTAAGTGAAAAAATGTTTTCGAGAAATTGATTATAAAAACTTACAAAGGGATCACTTCAATTCAGTCTTTAATGCTAAATTAGAATCATCTAAGAAGATACTGAATTCGATATAAATAAACTCATTGAACATAAAGTTGCATTAAAGTTAACTTGAACATTTGCAAAACCAAATTCACTTGAATCTCCCACAATCTACAAATTTCACGACTGCATTCGAAGTTAAGTGGAGAACTTCAATCTAAATAGATCTGTTATTTTCTCTAGGAATATTCGTTTCAAGAACAGATTTCACTAAGTAAAAAATAAATTTATCAGAACATTGTTATTACCATTGACTACATACAACTTCTAATTAATAAGCATTTTTTCGTCGTCAAAGACTAGTTGCAAACAGCTCTTGTTTGCCAGTTCAACGTTTCTTTTAACTCTGCAGATGTTTCGCTTATTTCCAAACCGCCGCCCTTAATTTATGAACATTGCCTTGTATAAGGTTAGTTGGCAAGTGGCGTTCACTATCCGCGTTTTCATGACTATTTTTAAGATTCACCGTTCAATTTTCATCTCTAAACGAAGAATATTAGAAGCCAATGATGGAAATAAAGAAACAAACAGCTTAAAATAAAGAGATTACAAATAAATCTTTTTGAAAATGTTTTTGAAAAACAAATAACATTTCATAAAAAGCGTTCAACGAAGTATATGGTTGAAACATAATAAAAATACAGCCATTAATTTTGAAATCAAATGATTTTCATTAAGGGTTCTTGTTTTCATGGGACGTCCTGCAGAAGAAGGAGGCTTCAAAACATCTAACAACGTCATCAACGGGGTTCTGAGGGGCTTAGTGTAAGAAAGTTTTTTGAGGCCATTTTCCAATATATATAAACTACTTGAAATGGTTGCCGCTGGATTAAAGTAACCATCAGTGTCTCTATCCCTATCCACACACCATATCGAAATTGATTTCGCTCTTCCTTACTTATTCTGGACCTAGAACACGGAACGGAAAGGAGATTGAAAGGAAAAAAGGAGGGAGGTGAATGGAAGTTTAGCTTTCATTTTTTCGTTCACTACCGTAGGTTTGTACATTGTCTGTTATGCCTTCCGAACTGTAAATAAGTCTCCGGGAGGCCCAATTTTACTGAAGCAACTTATAAGGAAATTAGTTCCGAATAGAGAGAACAGCAGCGCTAATGTTCCTCGCTAGTCTCTTTCATATATGCGCCTATTTCTTCCGATAATTCAGTTCGTCGGAGGTATTATAAAGTGATACATGATCTATGAAGTAAAAAACCTGCTGAATAGAGATCCGACTTCTCTTTTCAATTCTGAGTTCAAATAACCCAAAAATGGTAGTTCTATGTACAATGTTTGCTTTGCTACGCTCAAGGTGACAGGAAAGGGACAGTATTTTTTATATAGACGTAGAAATTTTTGGAAGCATCTCTATTCAGCAGGTTTTTTACTTCAGTTGACGTCAAAGTGTTTTATATAAATATTTTTAAATCGGTTCATATTTTAGAAGGAAAGAACGTCTGGAGGAGTCCCTATGGAGTGCAAACGTGTTTATTTTTATAAGTGAGACTGCTGCACACAGACTTATGTTGGTAGTACTAAGCTTCAACAATTTATTAGACACAGCCAACATTCAGGAATTTCCCATAGAACCGGTCGCTTACATTCCTCTCCTTCTCATTCAGCAATCCGAGATCATTGTCAGCAATCTTATCATACTTTCAGAACAAATAATTTCTCCACTTTGTGTACCACAAACAACGAGCAAGATCTTGGAATTTTGGAATCTTTATTCAAATTTACCCATCAGCCTAACCTAAATAAAGACTTGAGTTCAGTCAAACTGAACATTGCGTCTACCTACTGACATATTTCTGTAGGTGTGCGTGTGTGTGTTTACGCGCATCTGTGTATGTGAGGTTCCCATGTGTAAATGCACGATTGTGTGTGCTTGTGCAAGAGTGTGTAAGTAAGCAAATGAGAGTGTTCAGTTTTACTGCGTTTGAATGAGAATTAGGATCCAAGTTTGATAGATTTTCTTCACTTATTTTATAATTTTTTCATTTATAACCATCTTGGATGTTTCAGTACTGATGATGGAATTATAACATTCCGAAACGTGGGCTTAAATAAAAATAATAAAATGAAAATTTGTACGTTGGTTCTTCTTTTTATCTTCCGCGTGAGTTTCTGTAAGAATCGATCTTTTGGAAACAAAATTTTTTAGTAAAGGTGCGGGGTTAAAGAATTTTATTGAAGCTTCAGATACACAAATTCTTAATAAACGATTGGACAGCTTCTTGCTAAAATTAAAACATTCATTCTATCAGGCACTGATTTTTCGAAATTATGGATTCTCTGCAGCACTATTTTTGTTAAACTTGAAGTAACCGGTCTCTCAAAACAGTCAATGTTGAAGGAAGAGGCGGTGAGTCACGTAGGTATCTCTCAAGCTCATCCCATCAATTCTCAATGTCGCTCAAATCAGGAGATTATCGAGGCCAGTCCATGCGCTTAAAGGTTCCCTCATTCGCAACCAACCAATCTTGAGAATTTTTATTCCTGTGCATGTGAGTATTGTCGTCGTAAAAGATCCCGTTGCCATCAGGAATATAGTACTCGACAGAAAGATGAACATGTTCAGAAAGCCATCTCAAAAAGCCGTAGGAGTTCATTTGTTATTGCAAACCATGAGAGATCCATGTATTTCCCAGTAAACACGGCCCATAAGCATTATATTGCCTCCAGATGCCTGAACAGCAGGGGGGATGCAAGATTGATCCATAGCTTCATGTTGCTGTCACCATGCCCCAACACACCTATTGTTCTGGAAAAGGTTGAATCTAGACTCATCGGGCATCATTTCAAGCTTGCAATTTTCAACAGTCCAATTTCGGTGTTCTCGAGCAAATGACAATCACTTTACCAGTTTGCGGCTGACACTAATGGCTTCTTGGTGGATTCCTATTTGCCTAAATTTATTTTATTTACCTTTCGAGGCATAGTGCTTTGTAAAAATTGTTTTTGGACATCCACAAACTCGAAAGCCATCATTTGCGTAAAAAAGCCGTAGATGAACATTGATTTTTCGTCCCCAATCACTTTAGAGAGCGCCTGTCTCTGTCATCCAGAATGTTAGGACTTCAATTTCCACGAAATGAAATCCGTTCGCCCTTTTGTCTACAGCGTAGTATTGTTTTGATATTTAGGCAGGTTACTGCACAGATATCCCGAGTTGATTTCCCATTTTGATAAAAGCCCAATGATGAGTAATTCATATAATCCTGCCAGATTCATTCCACGAGTCTTAGTTTTTCCGATTACAAAAATTAAACTCCTGTATCCACAAAAAACATTTCCTTAATACTTTATGAATTGATTTATAATTTTATCACACAATGTTTTACTGAAACAAACTTTGAAAAGAAGTTAAGCACAATTTGATAATAATATCCACAGTATAATAAAATGACATAATAATACACACAATAAAATATACAAATAATAATAGGTAGTAATGCAGTGCTCGAATTTGGGTTACATAGTACGAATTACTACAGATCATAATTGTATTTCATAAACTCACTGCATGCAAGTTAGAAAATACAATTGAAAAATTTAGGAGTTATTTGAGTGTCGATCCATTATCGATCATAAATTCAGAAATAACGACAGAAATAACAATCAAATGAGTGAAATTTCCGCTCAATTTAAATTATTGTCTCACAAAACGTCACGTGAAAATTTTTTCATGCATGCGAGGCGCTCAGTGTCTTCACACATGCAAGGCAACACACGTGAGAAACCCATGACTTGTCCTGGTCTCCTCTGTCACGATATAAGTACGCCATGTACAATTTCTTTATGTGGCATGTAATGTTGCGCTTTTTTAAGCAAATGTTGATTGCCCTCATACATGTAAAGCAGTCTCCATTTGGATCATTTTTACACTGTGTTGAAAACATAAGATCTGAAATAAAAAGTTGCATTAAACACAAGCATTGAGGGATAAAGTATTAAGTGATGAATTCAATGAAATATAAGAAGCACTCAATGATTTGATTGTGCAACACTGAAAAAGTGAAAGAGATTTGCCAGTTTTATATGATGAATGATGTGGGATGGGAAATCCATTTCAGTATTCTTCTTGCTGAAATTCTGTAGTGACGATTTTGATCACAACCTTTCCTAATTCAACAAAAAGAAGGCTAGAAATGAAATTCCAATGTCATTTTGCTTAAAAAATGGATACAGATCTCTTGTACTTTTTTGAGTGTTACACAGTGTTATTATTTCAATGAACAATATAGATCATAAGAGGTGTACTTGGTGGGGGAGAAGATCATCAATATTTACGGACATCAATAATATCAAATGCCCAATAAAACACTAACGAGAAGTGAATAAAGCTATGTACAGTACAAGCACAATGATTCAGGAAAATTTCATTTTTACTAGCAAATATTAACCACATTATTCCACACTAAAAATTATAGGATTTATTAGAGACAAAAAATTGTTTTCTGTAGCGTTCACGTATTCAAAGTAGCTCTCTGCTCATCACTTTTGAGGATGAAAAAACATTTAATTTGCTAGCAAGAACGAATAACTTCCCGGGCACTGAGAGGTGTTATTCACACTAGCGGTGATTGCGGTCTGCAACAGCTTACTCGCCGAGTAAGTAAAAATATCATTAGATGAATGACTGAAAATATGTCTGCAACAATAGTGACTTCCTGTCTAGGTTGAAATGAAGATAATTATAATTATATCTGTGTCTCCAACGACTGCCTAGCTCATTCTGTTGAATATTCAACATTGTTTTAATAATTGTAACTGAATATGCAACAGCTTACGTACTAAATACCCGAGGCAAGACGTAAGGGCGGTGGTAAAATGAAACATGTACATTACTAAAATAGCGGCGGTAACAAAATAACTGTAGAATACTTTAGGCGTGACGTGTGATGGTGAATTGAAACATATTCATAGCTGAAATAGTGACGGCAACAACTTAACTGTGGAATACTCAAGGCGTGACGTGCGATGATAAAATAAAAGATGTACTAACAATAAAGGATGTACTAACAATAAAGGATGTACTAACAATAAAAGATGAACTAACATAAAGGATGTACTAACAATAAAGGATGTACTAACAATAAAGGATGTACTAACAAAAAGGATGTACTAACAATAAAGGATGTACGAACGACAGAGGATGTACTAACAATAAAGGATGTACTTACAATAAAGGATGTACTAACAACAAAAGATGTACTATAGCAATGAAGGATGTACTAACAATAAAGGATGTACTAACAATACAGGATGTACTAACAATAAAGGATGTACTAACAACAAAGAATGTACTAGCAATAAAGGATGTACTAACAATAAAGGATGTACTAAGCAACTTACTCGCTGAGTTCCAAAGGCAGGCCGCAGATCGGAGCCAGATCCGGCAGGTGGCGCGGCCGCTGATCACAAGACCGCCATTTGTCACGCGGCCGTGCTGAGCGGCACTGGCAGCTTTATTAAAGAGTCTAAGCAGGCAGACGCTCGTATATTTCGAGGCCCTTAATTTGAACTGCAGCGACGCTTGTTAGCAAACATGACGAATGGCCTTCACTTTTTAAGCTCGTGTTATGTTACTGTAGCTCAGCAAGTCTGAAGAACTTTTTATTACATTATGCAAATGGATGTTCAGGACAGACTCTCGTTTCTTGCAGGCCATTTTGCTTTCCCTGCGATGCAGGGGTGACGAATTTTTCAGGCTGTTCTTTACTAGCTTCTTTTCCTCAAAGATCATTCATAGCATTAGGCACATACTTTCTAGTTCTGCTCACATTGGTAACGAGTTTTGCATCAAATTAGGTCAGTTTTTTTAGGAAAAATAAACGAATTCACCGTTTGAAAATTCCAACTTTCGGGTTAAATCGAGTGAAAATTTATATCCCATACTATTTCTTGAAATAACATCGGTCGTATGCTATTCCTTTACTTGAACACGAGTGACTGATATAGAAGTAGCTGTTTTACCTGAAAAATGGAGGGCTCACGAATAATACAACGCTTTCATGAGGAAGAAAAATGCACACTTTTTCCATTAATTATTTTATTGTTTGATGAAGCAAGAAACGATTGAAATGTTGCCCTACCTGATATAACTACAGCATTTTTAAAAGGAGATTTGAAGTTCAAAAATTGCGAGAAGTGGAAGTTCAATGCGCAGTATTATCTACCATGGCTTAAAAGTTAGTCTAAATGTAAGAAAGTAAACCGTACAGGAACAATCAATGTAACTAAAACTAGCAATTAATGACAAATCAAGAAATAGGTCATTTGGTCCTACTTCATGTTGGCCCTTTCAGACACAGGTATGTATAACTCAATGAAAGTGAATATTGATTCAAATGAAACCCAATTTTTGTCGCTGTATAAAAATCAAGCAGTGCAGAAAACAGTTTCTAGTGTTACAGAAAGTCTGTCTGCTATGGGCATATTTGATACCAGACAAAACAGTGTCAAGTGAAATGATGAATCTGGTCTGTTGTAGGTACATTTAGTCTTATTAAAATTATCGTTTCAAGTGCGACCTAAATTCTGTTCTGAAATACATAGACATATTAACCTTATACTTGACACGGTTTGAGGAGTAATCATAATTATTTTTTGCTATACCGTATGGACCATGACAAATTAAACGAAATTTTATATTCGTATATCTTAAAAACTGTGAGTCTTAGGAAAATTTTGAATATAAAATATTGTTTATCAACTTTCGCGGCATTCATAGAGATGGGAAATTTGAGGAAGATAAACGAAAGGGTGCTTTTTCGGTAATATTTTTGGTGACAGACACGTAAAGTGTGCGTAAAGTCAAATTTAAATTACTTTGTGCAAAAAATGTTTTTAATAGTTACTTTCAACTGTTTATTAGTAATAAGACATTGCGAGCATTTAAAAAAAAATAACTACAAGTAGAAAGCTATTATTTAATTTCCTTCGATGTGGGCACCGTTTCTTTCAACGCACAATTGCATTCTCTTTTTCATTCCTGTCATCACTCGTCCTTTAAGAGCATCATTTCTTGAAGTAAATTGATTTCGTTGACAATTTTTGCTTCAGATCATCAATGTTTCTTGGTGGGAAATTATGAACTTTACTTTTTAGATGTCACCATAGGAAAAAATCCCCACCACGTTCTATTTAATCTGTTTCCATGGGTTTCTCGGAGTCTTGGAATTATTTATTAACTGTTAGCATAAGCTTACTTTTCGTGTCTGCCACCAAAAATATAACTGAAAAAGTTACCTTTCATTACGCCTCGTTAGATTGCCGAAACGGTGGAAAACCAATTTGTAATTTTCCAAATTTTTGTTACGCTTATAATTTTAGAGACATATTAATTTAAAATTAGGTTTACTTTTTTTACCGTCCATATGGTATACATACTTACTCCTCCGCAGAACATAATTTCAAGAGTAACTTAAATTCTTTTCCTGCTATAGGCATATTTAACTTTATACGAACATACTTTCGAGTATAACCTAAATTATTTTCTGCTACTAGTATATTTAGCCCTACACAAAAAATAGCTTAGACTATGACCTGAATTATTTTCTACCAAAGGTATATCTAACCCTATAAAAACATCGTTTCCAGTGTCACCGGAAATCTCTTTCCGTCATAGGAATAGTTTGCCCTACACAAAAAATAGCTTACAGTATAACCTGAATTATTTTCTGTCATAGGTATATATAACACAATAAAAACATGATTTCGAGTGTCACCTGAATTCTCTTTCTGTCCCCAGTGCAACAGAGAGCTGGGTCTCATTTCTCATTTAGCGCGCGCGAAAACACTGACCGAAGAGACGGTGCACTTGTCGGTGGCTCGTCTGTTAATGAAGGCTTTCAGTCGCCCGTAAATGACTGGGCCTAAAAACTATCTTTTATTTACTCCCACCAAAATCAACCGAGTCACTGGTATTCAGTGACAGAAGCATCTACGAAAATTCATTCGCACGGAAATAAGATCAACTTGGAACTCCTAGAAGAAAGTGATACTATGGATTCTGCGCACCCGCGTGTTTAACATTTTACTCTTTTTCATAAAATGCAAAGCTTAAGAAGGGAACGAAATATTTCGTTCAACAGGTTGTCAATAAAATGAATTATTGAACAAGCTGTGACGGAAAAAACCCCTGAAGATTTGCATAAACACCTTGGTTAAAGTGAGGTATGTAAAAAGTATAAACAATTTCTTAGAGTAGGATTTAAATGGAATAATGAGGCTTCACTAAACATGTATAGCTCGAGCAGCACTTATGGTCTGTTTGAATTCATCTGTAATGAAAACAGTTCAAACGTAAACAAACTCCGCCTTTAGCCCGAAAGCGACAGGACTGGAATGAGTTTTAAAAAAGAAATTGATTGCAGTCCTCGAATTTCAATGGTGATAGAAATTTACCTGCAGTTGAAAATTGTCTATTTAGGCACGGTGGAAGTTATGCACATAATTCTCATCAATAATCATTTGTTTTCACGAGGCTTGAACAAACATCTGAGATACGCTGAAATTTTTACCTATAAGAAATTTACCACCTAGGTCCACAAAAACAATTACATGACAATTAATACAGGGGCTGTACTAAGAGTATACAAGTTGTAAGAATAATTATTGCATTAGGAGTGGGATCTTTGAGAAGTGCAGCAAACCTGACTTTAATTTAAATAATTGTGAAAAAACTTCCCGTAGAGATTCAGAGATTGGAGCGATTTCTCGGTCTCGGATGAATGTGGAAGAATACATTCTATTTGGGTGCAGCAGCCAATCCTGCATTTTCGAGAGAGCTGTGGAAGCCTAAAAACGCAGGATTGACTGCCGCACCCTGTATTTGGGTACTCTGATGTGCGGATGCGCGAGGAGATAGGAGCGTTAGACCAGAGAGATGAGCCGACACGGGAAGTAAGAGTGTGCACTGCAAACAGTAGGGAACAAAAATCAGTTGATAAATCTTTGAAATAAACTCAAATTTAGCATCGTTATGCTTCTTCTCTCAATTTCTCTCGAAAAACGTGGGTTACAGCAGAATTAAGGTCCACTGATTTTGGAGAGAAAAACAAACCAAAGAAATTACTTGCTCCTACTGCTCTTATATCAGAAGCTTTTCTGAATTTCTGACGGCGAAAGAGTTGAAAAAACTAGAAAACAACTCTTACTAAAAAAGATGCACAAATTCTGTGACTTATTTTCTGGACCTACACGGAAAACGAATGTGCTAACCAAGATACTTTTGTATGGTATCAAACTATTGTAATGAACTTAGGAAAAGGCTTACTAAAGCTTTAACATTTCCAATAAACTCTCTGGCTGCTTATAATTGTATAAAGTTTGCATGTGAACGTACGAATTTTGAGTTAACGTTGAGTCAGCATTGCTCATGGACAGCTAAGGATGCCTCGTGCCTTCCTTGACACTCAAACGCCTTCCATGACACTTAGAAACCTTCCTCGACACTCAAACGCCTTCCTCACCACTCAGACGTCTTCCTTGACACTCAAACCCCTTCATTGACACTCAAACGCCTTCCTTGACACTCAAAGGCCTTCCTTGACACTCAAACGCCTTCCTTGACACTCATACGCCTTCCTTGACACTCAAACGCCTTCCTTGACACTCAAACGCCTTCCTTGACACTCAAACATCTTCCTTCACACTCAAACGCCTTCCTCAAAACTAAACGCCTTCCTTGACACTCAAACGCCTTTCTTGACACTCAGCAGCCTTCTTTAACACTGAAACGCTTTCCTTGACACTCAGAAACCTTCTTTAACACTCACACGCTTTCCTTGATACTCAGAAACCTTCCTAACTACTCAAACGCCTTCCTTGACATTCAGAAGCCTTCTTTAACACTCAAACGCCTTCCTTGACACGCAGAAACCTTCCTTACTACTCAAATGTCTTCCTTGACACTCAGAAACCTTCCTCGACATTCAAACGCCTCCCTTGACACCGTCTGAAAACAAGAGACGATGTTCTGCATGGAGCAAAACTCATCTCTCATTAGAATTCATCAAATATAAAAATTTAGGAATACGAAACGGATATGAAAGTAAAGATATTTTTGTAAATAACATGAGTTCGCTCTTTAACCAAGCTCAAAACTTTCATTTATAAAATTCAGTTTTGGTAATACCAGAGAATAGGAAGACTTCAAGTCAGAATGCAATTCATAAAAAGATACATTTTAGATTGCACCCAACTGTTAATTTACATTACAATAATTCTTAATTTCGCTATAAATAGCAAATAAGACAGAAAAAAATGTATACATTTCGAATGAAGATTATGCGAAAAGCATCAATGATTTTCAAATTGACCTAACGTGAGAATCTTTAGTCGTAAATATCGAAACAAACATGTTACTGAATTCAGTGAAAATATTTGCTTGCTTTTGTTCAATACGTCATATGGGAGACTTTGCGGAATGATATTCATTGGGCTTACAGTCATTTACAATGGAGGCTAATATTGCAAAATCAACTCACAGTTAAGTGAGAAAAATATATAGGAGACAATATGCGTGAGACCGAATTTAGCTATTGCTAAATAATTTCTGACAGGTGTGAACTTTGTTGCGCAATTCTCACTGCATTTGTACCTTTATTTATTTATTTATTTAACCAGTGGACACTTGAATAGTGCCAATATATGAAAGAGGAGTGCCACCTTCGAGCATATGATTGTTCAGAGTGTCTGCCTTCTCAACTCTTTTGCGGCCTATCATAGCGGCAGAGGAACTTTGTCATCTGTTTTAACATCTTCATAAAGCAAAAGTTTTCCGATATCACATTATAGTAAATTAATTTTCCTCAAACATTCGGGGTAAGTTAAATTAAATTACGAATTGATGTTTTTTCAAATTATTATTTAGGGAATCGCAGTGAAAAGTCTTTGAACTTCATTAAATGCGAATGTTTTTCACTTTAGGGTGAAGATCAATGTATAGCGTTGCAACATAGACTTAGTTTACTGCGGTTTGTATTTTACGAACAAACAATTTTCGGACTAGGAAGCTATTAAATGAGAGAAAATCTCCCGATAAACGAAGCAGTTAGAACAACATGCCGGGTAATGAATCCTTCAAGCAATCTCACTGCCAAAAATAATTGTACTATTTTTACAGGCTCTTCCAGATTAAATTCTACTGGACTTTTCTTGACTTTACTGAAAAAGTAATTAAAAGTTAAAAATTTTGTGTTTTCCAACTGCAGCCACACAGCATCGCATTTCTTTACAGCACAAATTCCTGCTTACAGAAGCTTCACAACTCGTCCAATCAGTCGCAATGGCATTTGAATCGTCTAAACGGGTAATTTCTAATGCAAAACGAACAATTTGATTTAATTCTATGTTCACAACCTATTAAAAATGGAGGGCAATTACCGTCGCATTAACAAAGAGCATAGTTTGATGTGATTCAACGTTCGCCAGCGCAGAAAAATTGAGTGTAATTCCTGCGGCATTAACGGCAAGGCTTCTTTGCTTCTGCAGAAGTTGGCTACCTGCGTCAGTCACGCAGCGGCTTAGCCAAGCTTGAATAATTTCGAATATAAAAGAGCGGTGTGGTTAATGCAGGATAGACTGAAATGCTTAATAAATTAATTGCAATTGTGTGAGGTTGGCTGCGTTGGGTCACTGAATTTCGATGGCCGTAGCCGACAAAGTGCCGGTCAAACGTTAACTCATATTATCAATTTATACGCAGGCTTCGCCCACGATTTTTAATGATTTCTAGCCTACGATTCACAATGATTGCTCGCCCACGATTCTTAGTGATTGCTCGCCCACGATTCTTAATGATTGCTCGCCCACGATTCTTAATGATTGCTCGCCCACGATTATTAAACAAATTATTAGCAAGTTAAATTTTTTCAGGCATACGTATTCCTAAATAACATCAATACACATTCCCAGCCAATTTTTTCCGCTCCTAATCGATACAACATGGAAATGATACGATATTTCCATTAAAAATTGGGTGCATTCAAATAAAGGAGCGCAATGCCAGGAACTTAAACGTTAACTCACGTCGAGCATAATTCTGCCTTGCTTGTGTACCCTGCTTGAAATGTTTGTGTAGAGTTACACACAGCGTGTGAAATGATCAATTCGTGCAAAGCCCCGTCGTATTTTGGTAAGAATACGATACAACAATCTTATTCATAAAGGTATCAGTAAGTGAGTTTTCTATCTGAGCGAGTCTTATTGATTACGTCACACGACACTCGTTGAATCTTTAACAACACTTAATTTGACCGAGACGTGAGCCACCAGCGTACACGGAGGGGATTTTCATTATGGTACTGACCGACCAGTAGTCACAAGTTCGATTCCATATACACTTAAATCAGAGCTAAATAAAAGCGCGATCTAGGTAATGTTTGCTATTTTCAAAAATCCTCGCAAAAATGACTGTATTTTTCATTTGAATATCGAACTTCAGTTTAACCCATCGCGGTGAACGTGGTAAACTACCAGTACATTTTTGCTGCACCTGGACACATTTCATGGTTATTTT
>JACJUY010007176.1:8911-26815 GCA_014220935.1 Platorchestia sp. MABIK
TTCTATAAAATTTGCTCTGTAAACAAAATGAAATTACTGTATGATTGTAAATATGTTCTTTATTAACTTAGAACACGAAGAAAAAATCAGGTATGTAGAGCTTGTGTAATTATTCATTTCTTTACATAACTGGGTGTAAGTTGCTAAGTAAAAGTTTCTATGTAAAAGTTGTTTTTCTTTATCATTCATCGAGGACGCTATTGAAATATATGCCTAAGAAAAAACACGTATAGTACAGAGTAGCGCAAGTCTGCCATTTCACAGCGCTGTCTTCAGCCGCTGGTGATGGAGGTGGTGCTACACCTCCACTGCAACACCACCTCCACAAATGGAGTGTCGAGTGGGCGGGGCTTGGGACGGCAGAAGTGGCTTCACTCGCTTGACTGGCGAAAGATAGCGATGCCGCCTCCACCCCATTAAACCTCCTTGGATACAACTATTGTATCTATGGGAATGAGTGCTCCCGGGGGAAAAATAAAACATAAAATATCGTGTATCTATACCGGTTCGTAAAAGGGCAATTTACCTGTTGGTACACATGTGGCCCAATACGTGGGGAACGTGTTGATGTCACTATATATATCGGCAAACATCGTTTTTACAAGCTCAAACACTTATTAATCAATCAGTGGTTTTCAATATTCCTGTGGACAGGAAACATTCAAAATCTATAAATTTGTAGAGTAAATATTTTTATATACCAAAGTTTCTTGTGGTATACTGAGCCTTCTCCGGTTAATTTGGAAAAGACGCTAGTGTTGAATATAATATTTAAGCAGTTGAAAGTAAAGTTCTTATTTGGTTATTATAAAAATGCTACAACGCTCTCACGAAACTTGGAGCAACTCATCCCAAAATTGCCACGCTTTCCAATCTGCCACCATAAGTTTCTACGGAAGTTCAGCACAAAACGCTTGAAGAATTAAAATTAAATGAGCGTTCTCTTGATTTGTTTCCTACTCTGGGGAAGATTTTTCCTCTACCTAATTCGTTAAGAGAAAATAACACCTAATGTTAAGACAGCTGCACAACTGGGTTCCTGTAACTGAGCCATGTAGTGGATGTTGCCAGCGGGCTCAGACTTGCTCAGAGATTTCTTGTCTCTAAATTGTAGTTTCATTCAGTATAAAAATCGTTGATGTATAATAGAAATTTTCAAATGTAGACAAGATATCAAATTCACCTTCGTATTTTAACCGTTGTCCAGTCTACCTACATTACTCTCTCTGCATTTGTTGATTTTCTTCATAATTAATTTGCCTTGAAGAACATGGCACCACTACTTCTGGAGCTGGCAGCATCCAGTCAGCCGTACTGTAGGTTGTAGTCTCAAGCATCAAACTTAAACCAAGTTTCCGCTAATATGCTACGGGCTCAGTTATAGTGCTGCCAGATGCAGGGAAATTTACCTGTTTTTAGGAAAATTTTGAGTTCTAGAGGGAAAAAGTGAAAAAACTTAAAAAACTATTTGAAAACAAAGAAATTTTGCTCTGAGGCTTCATTTTTATGTAAAATTATGTGTAAGTTATTAGCCACTAAGCATTTTATGCTTAGCTACTTAGTATTTATTGTTTTTGACTCGTGTCGGCCATAGTCCCAGTTGCTTAACAATTATTGTAATGATTCTAGTGAGAGGTAATTGACACGATGCGCTTCAGCCAGGGTTGCGGAGTCGGAGTCGGGAGTCGGAGTCGGGAGTCGGAGTCGCCGGAGTCGCATGTTTTAGGGTGGAGTCGGAGTCGGAGTCGCTTTTCTAAATGTGTGTGGAGTCGGAGTCGGAGTCGGAGTCGCTTTTTCGAATGTGTGTGGAGTCGGAGTCGGAGTCGGAGTCGCTTTTTCGAATGTGGTGGAGTCGGAGTCGGAGTCGGAGTCGTTCATTCGGATGTGGTGGAGTCGAGGTTGGAGTAGCTATTTTTGGTGTCTTTGATTCTAATTTTTTGCAAGAAGACATTTATAATGTTTAAAACCAAAAGTGAACAAAGCAGAGTTAAAATACTTTACTGAAATGCTAAAAAATTCGCAATGTGTTTATTGATTATTTTATTCGAGGTTCGAAACAGCGCATTTCCTGATACCTGATACGGTCAATGGTCATTGATATCAAGTCATTGTGGGTTCGCATACATATATATGTGATACCTACGAGTGTCAAGTATAATTTTCGTACTGGAGCAATAATGCATATATTATAGTTAAAAAGTCGGAATTAGTAATTGAAAGCATCGAAAATTCATTCTGTTTGTTTCTGTTTCTCTCATTTAGACTTCAATTAATACATAGGATCTAGAAACTAGTAGTTAATGTGCTGCAATTTACTTGCAAAACAACTCAGCTGTTGTAATGCATTGTACTCACATAAAGAGTGGTAACTCTGTACGCTCTTAATGTGTCTATATTCTATACCAGTGGTTCCTTATAAAGATCATTTTAAGTCTTTCTCTTGGTTATGCTTTGGTGTATTGATTGATAATGACTTTGTGATCATAAATATTTCTAGCCTTTAGGTTGTGACCTATTGATAATGACTGGTCTTTGCCAAAACCTGAAGCTATGGTGTGAGACATAATGGCTTCTAATTTTCAAGTTACGTAGTCGCTATTGATAATGAAAACTCAAGTAGCTTATTTTCATGTTAATAACTGTAATCTAAGTTTTTTTCAGCTATATGTAGTTCTTATGTACTTAAAATTTATTTCTTTGTTTTGTTTACTTCCTAGTCTTTAAGTGAAGTTAACATGTGTTAATAATGAACATTTCTGCTCATTTCTAAAGTTATTCCTTTAATTTTGCTTGGTTCTTCTAGAGTTATATTGTATTTTACCATTTCATCTACATGCTTAACTTTTATCTTCTGATCACTACCCGGTTTCTAAGTAAGCCTGCGCTCGAATGGAAATTTTTATAATTATGTTTTCACAATTTTAAAAACTGAAATAGTGTCTGTTTTTCAGCATTATATAATTAATGACTTTTTCTTAAGAAATTTTTGCAAATGTTGTTAGGTAATCAAAATCGGTATTGGAACACTTGAAAAAATAAAATACAATGTAAAAGAGCTGCAGTGAAAATAATATCACAACACTAGCAAATACTTCACTTAGTCACACACACATATTGTAACTGAAAGCAATGGACACTCTCTGTTGCAATGATTGTTGCATTTATGCGATAGTACAAATTTTTTGCAGAAAACGTACCAAATTTCACCCCAAATACAAAATGAAAAGAATGTGGCCGTTTATTAAAATAAGAAAGTGTCGAATACAAAGTAAAAAGTCAAACGAGAATAAAAGACAGTATCATATTATGCACATAGAAGCTAAAAGTGGTTTTTTGTTCGTAAACAAAACGTTCCGAAAACGTCAAACCCCTGCGACGAAAGTAGAGCAACTTTTACCCATTACTAGTGCACACGGTCCGTCAAAAAATTATAGGGTTAGATATCGGACCAACTGAGCTTAAACATGGCTTTCCCATGATTTCTCATGCTATTCTATGGCTTTCCTATACTTTTTTAAGTCTCAACTGCTGATATTCTATACAACCTAATCGAACCTAACAAACTATACACGTATCAGTGTATTGTTGAAAGCTCCTGAACTGAAATATTGACATCTGCAGTCACATATTTTTCTTCCAAACACGTGATAGTCTCCGGCGTCTTTCTTGCTGTCGAAGTCTTGCTACTTCTCTTTTGCGGTTGGACACATTTCTATCCATGGTGACCTCTTTTGCCTGAATTTTATTCTGAAATGTCGTCTATTATCCCTTCGAAGCTTTTTAAGAAAATCAAAATTGCGAAAACAATAACTCAAGTTCCAAAATCTATGGCCTTATACCCAGTGGTAGCCAGGTTACTGGTAGAACGAATTTAAAACATTTTTTTTTGCATTATCAATTAAAAATATCAAAGCGACATGATGAATTTCAACAAAGAAAGCTCCATAGAAAATTTTTATTTTAAAAATAAGCCGATTGCGTATTGTGGATACCATAATCAAGAGGGGGTACATGATCAAGAGGGGGACGGACGCGGCTACTTTTCTAATAGTGATAACTAAGATGTAAAATAACGTTGAGCAATAATATGCCCCCTATTCTGCATTGTTACCCTGCATAGTGTAGGTGCAGAGGAGAAAAGGCGGTGTGCAAATCCTGCCTACCATATCTACATGTGTGTATGATATATCATAAATTTGTGGGTTTTGAGCATAGTAATTGAATAAACTATTGTAATTTCGTTGAATCGGAGCATACTTAGGAATAGATTAAGCTGCTGATACTTATCTATGCTTATCAGGGTATGCACTGCCGACTTTGCCTGCTCAGAAGACACCTGTCAGTAATATATATATATAATAGTGTATACGACCCGTCATAAATGAGGGGATTCGATATTGTCGTCATATTAATCTTCCAGATGTGGATAAATTAATCCATCCTAATAATAGCCACGATTAAAATGTTATTGTGCTTGCGCACTGATGAAACTCGTATCACAGATCCGATCATTAAGCATCCTTTCAGAGCGTGAAAGGGACAGACCAACCTACCAATTTTTTTTGTTCAATACTGAATAGTACATTGTAATAACATAGAAGTTATGCACAGGAAATACCCAAATGTATTTATTCATTTATTTGTTTAAGGAGACACTTGGCGTTTTATTTGATAAGAATAATCAACACTATATAGGGTGTTTTTATGCTTACAAATATCAATCATAGGTGCAAAAACTCAAAATAAATCGATTTTCACGAATGATATAGTGCCAAAACTCCTTGGTTTCCGAGTTATAAGGACTTGAAAAAACTTTAAAACTCAAAGGAGGAGACCTCGTGCGCGCCAATGTTAACGCTGGTCTTGATAGTTACGACTCCAATAAAGCAATTTTTTATCATTTTTATGATAAAACCTGCAAGCATTTTACTATTGCAAAAAATTTGCAATTGAAATGTTCGTTGGGAAATTAACACTAAATCATCAATGATAAACTTTAATCGCTATTTCATTAAATTAATAAAAAGTGCAAACATTATTCAATGCTTAATAGCTTGAAACTGCATATACTTTTCCTAACCGTAAAATGCTTGCAGTTCTCATTTTAAAAATATCAAAAACCTATTTTAGTGGGGTAGGAACTATCAAGACTTCACCTTTACACTTTAAATTAATCGAAGTCAAGGTTAACTTAATCCTAGTCAAGATCAATTTAATCCAAGTCAAATTCAAATTTAACCAACCCTAAGTTGAGTTAAGAATTGACGTAATCACTCGTTAATTTTAGCGTTTTTTGGATTAAATATGCCTCTATTGTGTGTAATGGGCAAGACAATCATTTTTCATTTCAGATAGGAATACATATAATTTCCGCCGGTGTCCGGTGTAGCGATCTAAAGACAAGCCGTTGTAAAATGTGCAAAGTATCCAGTATCAGGAGGCAGAGTGTGATTCAGATCTTTGAGCGGTGTAAAAGATACAAGTCAATTATAAAAACTTCTTATTATGCTCCTCACTAAAGTTGTTTTAAAATTCTACATTTATGGGAGTGTGTATTCATTCAAATACCTATGTTCAAAAGGTAATTTTATATTACACATACATATAGAAGTATCGAGGAATTATTTACACTCAATTAGAGATTTATATGCGTGAAATTTCACTTCATCACATGTATGAAATCATATAAATATGCTACTACATAAGATTATAAGTGGACGATATGTATATTTAATCCAAAAAAAATATGGCAACGAAATCATTTTTTCGTTCGTCCAAACGATTTTCGTATAAACAAGTTATGATTTTTTCATCAACATAGATGATATATTTGCCTTGGCTTATTATTTTGAAGGGATGGCAACACTTTTATTGCTATTGCAGGAATGTATGAGTGTAGTAGGCCTAATGTACTCCTATAAATTGTATTCAAACGGAATCGTACATAAGTACTCAGTGAATCGCATTTGTATATTTCTCTTAAAGATTAAATCTACATAACGTCCAATAGTAATCTCACGTATTTGCATGTATGTGATTTCATACATGTGATAAAATGAAATTTCACGCATGTAAATCTCTAAATAAGAGTAAATAAATCCCCGATACTGCTATGTGTAACATAAAATGACCTTTTGAACATAAATATTTGAATGAATGCATACCACTATTAACGTAGAATTTGAAAAATAACTTCCATGAGTTGTACAACACAAAGTGAACTGGTTATATTTTATATTTGACTGGGATCTTTCACGTCGGTCAAAGATCTGAATCACACTCTGCCTCCTGATGCTGGATACTTAGCACATTTTACGACAGCTTGTCTTTAGATTGTAACACAGGCGAAAGTTTTATGTACTCCTCGCTGAAAGGAAAAACGGTTGTGTTGCTCATCACATCTAATAGAAGCATATTAAATGCAAAAAACGCTCTAATTAACGAGTGATCGTGTCAATTCTTAACTCAACTCAGAGTTGGATTAATTTGAACTTGACGTGGACTAATTTGAATTTGACGGATTAAATTGAACTTGACTTGGATTAAAATGAACCTGACTTGGATTAAATTGAACTTGACTTGGATTAATTTGAAGTGAAAAAGTTAGCGCTAACATTGGCGCGAACGTGGCATCATACTTTAGGTGTCAAAGTTTCTTCAAGTCCTTATTTTTCCAAAACTAAGGAGTTTTGGGCATTTCATCATTCGTGAAATCGATTCATTTTGCGAAAAAATATCCTATTGATATAAAATGAAACGCTAGGTCTCTCCATCAATTTAAAAAAAATATGCGTTTTTGTGTGTAATTTCCCCTGTATTATTACAATGGGAATCAGCTTGATCATTCAAATGATGTAAAAACCTGGCATATGCTCACTTTTATTTTTATGTAAAAATTTTGCCAAAAAAATTGAATCTTTTGTTGGGAAAATGCAGCTTATCGTGGTAAAAAGGCATGGCAAATTTGTGTAAAATTTTTTTGTTAATAATAATTTGAAATATAACACACAGTTGTTGCTTGCTTGGTTGGTGTGTGCGCCTGTGACGTTCATAAGGATGCTTAATGACCGTATCTGTGATTCGAGTTTCACCAGTGCACAAGTACAAGAATATTTTAATCGCGGGTTCTATTAGGGTGGATCTATTTGTTTGTCATCGATATCTTGCAACTTTTTTAAAGGAAACTATCGAAGCCCGTCATTTTTGAAAAATCGTGTACACTAGTAAATATATATTTGTAAAATTTGATTTTTAACATTCTATTGCCAATTTAAAAGTCGTTCGTTCATAACGATCACACTAACCTCATGTACAGGTTGCAACACTTGCAAACAGTAGTATTCATCTAATAAATTGTGATTAGGTGGAGTCGGAATCGGAGTCGCAAAATTCTGGAAAGGTGGAGTCGGAGTCGGAGTCGCAAAATTCTGGAAAGGTGGAGTCGGAGTCGGAGTCGCAAAATTCTTGAAAGGTGGAGTCGGAGTCGGAGTCGGAGTCGCAAATTTATTCCTCCGACTCCGCAACCCTGGCTTCAGCATTGCTGAAATTTTTGAAGTGAATGAACGCAATACATACAGCAGTGGGAATGAAACGCCACCATCAAAAGTAATACGTAAAGTTTAATTCGTACTCAAAGGTACCTAGGGAAGTGGGAAACTGAAATCAAATTCAAAGGGTGGCACAGGAAAAGTCAAATAGGAGCAGAACACTTTCATTGGTTATGTATGTGATGTGATCGAAAAGCTGGCAAGTCAGAGATTGAAAACCATGCAGGAGGGGAGGGGGGGGGGCGGGGGGTGAAATACAAAAAGAACGTAGATATTAAAAAACAAAAAGAAGTGCTTTGGATATGCACAGTGTCAGTGGTCGAAAAAAAAATACACGAGAAGAAGGTGAAATTAGACTTGTTGTATTCCTATTTTTATAGAAAATGTTTCGCTCTATTGTTTGAAAGTAATTTCAAGTCAAAAAGGTCCATTCCTTCAAAGTTACGAGTGTTGGACTAAAGTCCTAAAGTCTATAGTCGGACTCAAGAAATTCGCAAGAAATTTCTGCAGTTTCCAGAAAACCGTTTCCATACCGTCTCCGCTGCGGCCTGCCGGTCGTTGGTGGCAAGGGTTGTTACAAAAGATTTTGTTAAAGATCCATTTGGAACTAACATCCCTCTCATTAGTACTACAGCAAAAATGCTTGCTTCAAAAAATCAAAGAGCTATTCACTGAAATAGGTATGCTCTATGAAAGGAATATGATTGTATGAATGTACGTACGTTTGTATAAAGAGTCTACAGAACAAGGAAATTTTAAGTCAAAATGGGAAATTTTGACCACCAAAACCATACCATGACCAAAACAGGGAAATTGAGGTTAGACCACATGGCAAGTGTCGACCCACCTGGCTTAGTAGTCGACGTGAGTCGGTGAGGTATGTTGTGTAACTCACGGTGATTTCTGGGAGAACGTTGAGCTGAGATCATGGATCAATTTAAGGAAAAATTGAAACGTAACCCGAGAGTAACTGCTGGGTTGCTGTCGAAGTTGTCGTTTTGGTGAGTATCACACGTGATCATCACGGCGTAATTTTTTCCAGATCCCAGTTCGTACAAAAAAAGTTTAAAGTCTCAAATGTGTGTGAGACATGTTTATTAATTTCTAGAAAATTAAAATTATCATACATAATGATGAACACGGTGGTCATGCTTACATTGACTAGAATGAATTGTTCATTGATGACTTTTACCTTCATATGCTCTTGACACTTTAACCGCAATGTGAGCCACCGGTGGCCACGAAGGGGATTTTCATAATGCTGTTAACCGACTAGTAAACACAAACTCAATTTTCATAAATACTTAATTGAAGCTAAATGAAGGCACGCTCAGGTTAATATTTGCTATTTTTAAAATTGTGTTCCGCAAATAACATCAAATTTGAGTTAAAATTTGAATTTTAACAAATGACGGTCAAAACATTTTTTCGGGAATAATTTTCTCAACTTATAACTGTTTCAAATCAAAAGTGCATTTGAATGTCTTAACAACGCGGTTCGCGGCTTTAGGAGAAAATTTACCAGTTTTGCTGTTAGCAGGCCTTCCCATGCAAAGTATCGTGTTATTTTTCTCTTCTTTAGAGATTTTGCTTACGCTGATAAGTTCAACATTCTTTTCGTCCGAGTGAAGAAAAAAGGCAAGCTCAATCGGTGAACAGTTCCCGATGTCATCAAGTTCATTACCTGAGATGGTAACCATTAACGTACTGGCAACTGTTCAACGACTTCCGTTATAGCATAATTATTATTATTTATAATTTATTATTTCCACTTTCGTGAGAACAAAATCAAAAGATTTGTTGCACACAAGAATAACCACCTGATATGTGCTATTCCGTAATGATTTAAGTCGTTACATAGGACAAAGAATAGGATCCTCTAGTAAGGATCTATCCTTCCGTTTTGCATCAATGCTTTTCTTGAGGAATCAATCACGAACGTCAATATTCCTCCTAGAATGCTTAGTGCAAATGCTTGGTGGAGGTAAATGACATTCACTCTAATACGAGGATTTGTTAGTACATTAATTGAAATATGATTATTTGACTCGAAGCGATTTGGACTCAGTATGCATCCTGAGCTTATGGTTCTCTATTAAATGAATTTTCTCTGAATCTGTGAAAATTACAGTTATTCACAACTTGCCAAATAAGTGTAAAATCAAGACCTTGTAGTATTTCCGTCATCGCTCTACTTGGCCTAAAAAATGAGTTTATCTGTACTTTTATCCGCGTTTTCTTTCTTAAAATTCATTAAATTCATTCATTCATTTCATTTCGTAATCTTGATTGATATATTGAAACCTTATTGATTAAAAATACAATATAACATTCTCATGCAGTTCTCATGTCTGGATCTGTACTCCGATTACTTCGATGCTGGAGTAACGATAAGCGGTCGTCAGTAGCGAGAGAATCTATCTTCGGATTGTCATGATTTGGAAATCAGGTGATTAATCGAACTTTCCTTGAATTTCTAAAGAAAAACAAATGAACTTTTCTGTTCAAGTCTCATTCAAGGCTTATAACTAAGCGTTAAGAATATGATGACAAAACAGATATTTGACCAACGAAAACAGCTTTCACCCTACATGATATTAGGTCAAGGTATTCTAGTGCCTCACCGTACATTCGTTTTCAGACAGTGCAATTGAACCGCGCCTGTTATAAATACGTTGAACTAGAAATGTGAGCATTTCTTCCGAAGTAACAAAGGGAAAAAAATCACTTTAGGACACGTGTTTGAGAGCGACGTTAGCGTGCAATGAAATTGACATGGAGAGCTCTGAGCTCTTGTTCTGGCTTTTGATCTGATGGAAAATTGGTGCTCTCAACTCATGTTATCAGGACCAGAAAATAGAAACACGAGCTTCACACACACAAATACTGAACACCTGTAAATAATCAACCATCTGAAAATTCAGGTGATCACAAAAGTCGGAGAATCTTATATCTGACAGAAGCAGTAAATAAGGTCAAATTTTGCGTTGTTTTGTACCTTTGGTAGAGCATTAGACAAATACTACTGACAGCATTGGCATCTTGGTGTTCAATTCTTAATAAAATTCGATGCTGCTAAAATTGTCGCCGCGAGGATGAGTTGAGCACTTTCGTTTCAAGGAGAATATAAGGTAAAAAGTAAGTTATTGGGTCTTGTATAATAAATTCAATATTTTTGCGGTTTTAAAAAGAATTAGTGCTTGGCAGCCGCAATGATCAATTTTTAAACTTGGTCTTTGAGTGTGAAATTTTGAGTTCTGGTGCGAGAATTACGGCCTTTGTTTTGAAAGTTCGGCTTTCAGAGTTTGTTCTATTGAAGCAAATAAAATGTCAGCCTTGATGACTGTTCCCAGTACTGGAGAACAGACTTCTGCAGTGCAGAGCATCAAAATTCCTCCAACAATGAAAGAATTTAAGAACAAAATAGCACGTCATTTTGTGTCTCAACAATAATTGTATGCTACAGAACATACTGAAAAGTATTTACGAATTTTTTTCGCCCATTACCTTAAATTTCAATATATTTTACTACACTACATCAAATTTTGCAGTGTGCGTATGCGATGTGGCTGCTTGTATACTAGTATGTTCGTCCATATGCATACGCACAGCAGTTACCGCGAATTGTTAATCTAGAGATTTGCATTTGTACCATGAATACCTTTTTTAATACACCATCAACCTGGCACGCCATCTAACAAGTCACTTCATTATATTATTGTCAAGCATTTATATAATAAATATCATGAATTTGTTGTGCGATTTTAAGCATGTTCTTTGGGGTGGGTAACTTAATTTTATTTTGTTATGTTAGCACGAAAATTTGTTTTTGAATTTTTACCCTTTCGTCCATTAAGTTCTGAATATAAATTATCTACAAACACTTTCAACATTATTCCCTGATGTCAAAAAATCCATGCCTCATACGTCAATGTACGTGGAGACTATCAAACGCGTTTCACCCCACTGAATTCATCTTTTTTGTTCGTTCATTGTATTATGTGAAAAATATTATCAAACTCTAAATACTTTGGTATGATGTCATTTTGTATGTTTTTCTCTGTCTTTTGCACTACATTGACATGGGCTGTCATGGTACCCACACATGTTGATCAAATAAGGACCTTTATAATATGACATTTTAAAAAGCGATGTAATTTCATCTTTGTTAACTTCAAAGGACATGAATGTTTCCTTTTCATATTCATGTCTTAAAATGTTCTTATTAGCATTGAGTGGCAATTTGTGGCTCCTTACGCTCGTGAAAATATTATGATAGTATTATTTAGGTAGTTGATTTCACTTATTGCTACGATTTTGTTGTAAATGTTTCAGTTAGCGTCGTACAACAATTCTTTTATGTTTCTGATTCCGGTGAACTCTTTTATGTCAGAATTATAAATGTAAAAAGTATAATAAATATATGTCGTGATAATACATTTTATTCTCTCCCAGCTCGTCAACTCGCACACATGTAGTTGATACGTAGGATTGAAAAGATAGCTCCTAATATCGATTTCAGATTCATAGACGAAGAATAATTATAATTTAAATCCACGCATTCTACTTTCAACCTTAATTCCTGATACCACAAGTGCCTAAGCTCGCATTTTAATGTAAATGCGTTCTGATAATAGTGCTTTCAGCAATGCACCGTCACTGGTAGGTTTTTTCTTCAACTATGATTCACTGCAACATGGACGCAGCCACCCCGCCACGGGGTAATGGCCGACCAGTCGACCACACAAGAAGAACAGCCCTCTCTTCGTTAAGTCGGCATTTACCGAACCGAACTCGGAAAGAGCAGTCCCCCTCGACATCCGAAGATGTCCATTGGAATCTTTCCGTAAAGAAATTTCCAACAACCGGCCTCCATCCAGGCTCTCAGGTTCCTTCGTCACAAGTCCGTACCGCGCCAGGTGCTCTTGGAGCTCCTGTGCACTGAGAACGGACTCACAAACCACTATATCATCGATTTAGTGGTCCGTCCCTTGACGAACTCGGTCGTTCAACTACAGAACCTGGCCGAGAATCACCGTCATGATTCGAGGCGCACACGAGAGGCCGAAGCCTAATCGCGTCAAAGCGTAAGGCACAGCCTTAAACTTCACGATCTGGTATAGCCACAGATCCTCGGAAACGTGAATCTGCAGGTACGCAGACTTAAGGTCGACGACCTTAAGCTCGCCCCGCAGCTGCCGCCATTTCCGAATCTTGTCGCCACACACAGCGACCATGTCATCACCAGTGTGACACTCGACAAAGCCGTTCAACTCACTATAATCCATGACCGGACGGACTTTGTCCTTCGTCGGTTGCACGACGGCCAGCAACGGAATGACGCCCTGAATGGGGCCATGCCACTGCCTCAACCAACCTTGCGAGATCCAACTCTGAATCTCCGCGTCATAGCGCTCACGCACGTGAGGCGCCCGAGTACATCCGTACTCCGCGATCCGAGTCTGCAACCCCTCGGGTGGCTTCTCGGACCACCGCCAACTGACGGTCCACCGACCGTCAGCGAACCTAGCAACAAAGTCAGGCTCGACAATCTCGATCGGCGCTGACGCACCTCTCGGATCCACCGACCCCGCCCCTGCTACCAGGCCGGCTCCCAGCTTGGCACAGGCGAATCCATTGCTGGACCTCCTACAGCATCCAGCTGACCCGGATCTCCCCCAGTCAATTGCATACTTCGAGTCAGGGCCTCTCCTGACAGTGACGCCCCCCATGTGATCAATAACATCACTCCCTAGGAGACAGTCAACACCAAGATTCCCCAACTCCGGCATGACGAGCGCAGTGACACCAAAACAATGCCCCTGCAACCCGATTACCACACTACAGTGCTTGCTCTCACAGGAAGTTCTGCCGTCTGCCGTTTACAACGGCAGCCCCGGTCGGAGGCGTTGGCCCACCACCACCCGCGGACAAACCACCGTCCGCTCGCTCCCGGAGTCTACCAGACACCCAGAACAATGCCCATTCAAAATGGCACGAACGACTGGAAAACGACTCCTAGTCGTAACACCAGTCGCTCCGAGCGATCCTAGATCGCCCCACCACAGCGACACGCTTGTGCCGCTCAAGGTCCCTCTATCCGAAGGGGCGCCGTCACCTCCCTCGGAGAGAGGAGACCTCCGGTAAGCACGGCTTACGCGGATTCCATTGAGGAGGACGCGCCGCCCCGACTGGCGTCCTCCGGAGAGAAACCCGACCCACCAACCGTGAGCCCAGCTACCATCCTTGACGGAGCTACCGTGGGACAGTCACAGGCAAAATGCCCGATTCAACCCCACTCTCCCACCCAGACGCGCCAAGTCAACCAGGTATACGTCCACCGACTCGCCAGCACCAAGCCGACGGTCGGTGTACCGCCTATAAGCTTCTTGCAAAGGCAACGCGAATTGCGCGGCTAGCGTAGACCTAACTACCTGCCATTGAGCAGCATCACCGACAGTCATGCAGCGAAACACCCGCGCGGCATTGCCGTCAAGCATAAACCCAATGACGTCCGTCGGCGCCACGCGCTCCAGCTGGCAGAGCCTCTCCAGATTCTCCAGCCACTCTAGCGCATCGATCGGTCCATCGCCGGTCAACTAAGGAAACTGCCTAGCTAGCCGATCTAGGATCGGACCGCTCGCCTGAGTCAAGATGTTGGCCAACATGCTCACATCCACGAGCACTCCCGGCGTGTTCCCCGCCGGCGGCACTGGCGATCCCAGATCGCCAGTCCCGGCTGCCGTAGCCTCCTCAGCCGCCTCAGCTGCCTCAGCCGACGCGGCCTTCCCAGCCGCTTCCATCTTGCTTGCAACAAAGATGGCTACTACCGCTAAAGGCCTAGATAGCTTGTCGGCTTTAGCCGGAAAATAAAGTCACGAGAGCTACGGTAGCACCCCTACCAGCACTCGGACTCACCTTCCACAACAGTCGTCCGCCGCTTGGAGCCGGCCGGGCTGCCGGGTACGACATCTCACAGGGTAACCGTCACCCCTCCCGGAGCAAGATGATCACTCCTTCCAGTTGCTGGGTGCTTTCACCCAGCACAACTGCACAGCTTCCCTGCTGCAATAACTTTAGTTTCTCCGCAGAAACTAAGCCAACTTCGTCACTGAGTCACGATACGCAACGCAAAAAACCAAGTACGTAGTTACGTCCTTACTCCACGACTCTGAACAACACACTGTCGCCGGCGGCCCGCAGCCGCGCGGCAGCGGCAGCAAGATCGCCGTCTCCCGGAAGCAGAGCGCACACCGTTACAGCGCCCTCTGGCGGTGGCAAACACCACAACACCACACTAATGTTTCAAGATGAATTACATGTGATTTTAATTGATTTATATTTACCCTATTTAATTCGATATCAGTTTAAATTTGATTAGCATCGAACTACAATTGATTCATGTTTGCAGTATTGAGAACAGCTTTTCTTCAAATGTCTGTAATAATATCTTCCATTTTATTAAATTTAATTCTTCAATGTATTTTCCTTTTTATTGGTCGTCTCGTTGGGCAATAACGAGAGAAGGAGCTACTTTTGGTGAAAAATGTATTTGTTACATCATATGCTAAAAAGTTATGTATTTTAATGTCTTTTGGGAATTTTTCACATCTAATTAGAAAAAGTGTTTTTTTCAAATCCCAGTCTTAAATAAAGCATATACATCGAGTTTGCAATTTTTTAAGCATCTATTACTTCATATGGAATATTGCTTTTCATTTTGATTAATGTAATTTTTCAGAATGCGTTAACATTTACATTGAAAATAACACATTGAAGATTTTTATAATATATTGAGAAAATTATGTATAAAAAATGGAACCATTTCATGTATCTCATCTGTCTAATACTAAGAATACAAAAATTTGATAATTTTAAGAAAATTTCGTTAAAGATGACTTCATGGAACAATTTTTGTAGTATTTGTAATATATACATCATAAACTTAAGAAGACATGAGAAAAGTATGAAACACAATTAAAACGTAAGTAAACTATTAATCTCGGATGTATATTTTGATATAAAAACGATTTTTGCAATATATGCAATATAAATGTCCCCAATATATGTAAAAACACACCAAAAATCTACTAGGGATATGAAAAACATGAATCAAGAATTAATTTCCGATTCATGTTTTGAGAGAAAGATGTGTAAGTTATGTAAAGTAGAAGTAAAAAATCTACAACCACATGAGAAATCAATAAAATATTTTAGAAACGTTATGGCTGCTAATTCAGAGGAAAAAATGTGCTACTAATGGAAAATGCTTGGAAAACAGTTCTCTGATGTATTAGTTATTGATTCAACAGTTTTTATGAGGAACATGGCACCGGTTGTGAGATCAATTTTGAGGAAGCAAAAGTTTGATAATATGAAAATACAATTAGCAATTTTAGTTCAATTTTATAAATACAAAGAAAAAAAGAGAAAGTACATTTAACAGCTTGGATCAAGCAGGAAAATTAATTGGCATATCGAAAAACTTCGTAAACATTGAGGATTTGTATAAAGAAGCTATTAAAAAGATTGAAGAAATTCAAAAATCACCTCTGGGTGGATAGCAGATAAATTATTAGATTTCACTGTAAAAATTATTGAGTACAAATCTATCAAAGGGATTAGTAATATAAAATTACCTGAAAAAATTCAAAAGTCAACTTATCAACAAATCAATGTTAAAAATATCAATAATAAATGCTTTATGTGGAGTGTTGCGAGATATTATTGCCGAGATAAGAAAAACGGCAATAGAATATCAAGAAGATTAAAAACTGTAGCTGAAAAGTTAAATTTCAGAGACACAACATGCCCAGTAAAACTGAAAGATATCGATAAATTTGAGAGAAACAATAATGTGTCAATAAATGTCTGCAATATTAATTACTTGAAAGAATTACGTCCTCTGAGAAAAACAAAGGTACAAAATGAAGATGTTATATCACTTTTATTGTTAACAGATGGAAATAAAAAGTCATTTTGCTTTAATGATGTCATTAAGTCCATTTATGCGGACAAAAGACGGTCATAAAAAACATGTTTGTCCATATTGTTTATGGCCATTCACAAAAGAACGTTTATTAACAAACCACATTAATGATTGCTCAGTTCACACTCCAACAAAGCATGTACTTGAAGGAGGTAAATTAAAATGTAAACACTTTCAAAAATAGTTGGAATAACATGCTCATGTTCAAAGAATATATAGCACCCTCAGGAAAAATAAGTGAGGTCCTGAGGTGAGGGCTAAGTAGGCCCTCTTTTTGTTGAAATATGAACTAAATTGTTAGTTTTGTTGAGTCCCTGTTTTAGGTTCATTGTTGTCCTGTTTCTCAGTACCGATTTCTTTCGTCTTCAACGTTAATCTTGTTTCATCAACTTTTTTCTCAACTTTTACTGTTTCTATGCTCCTGATGCATAGATTCCGCATTTCCTTGACTCCATACTAAATGGTACCTTTCTCTTTCCTCTCTTTTAAACGCCTTTGTTTCGGTTTCTTTACCAAAAATTCAATACTTTTCTTCTTGTTTTGTTATGGGCCATCTTATTCGGTTTAACAATTCATTTTTTAACACCTGTACGTTTTCCTTAAACTTTTATCTTGTTTAAAATACTTTTTTGATTTTTTCAATGCACAGAGTGTTGGGGCACTCATTTGCCTCTGTTCCTACTTCCCTTAATTCCCACTAAATGTTAAAGGGAACACTCCTTCCTTCCTTGGGAACACCTTTGTCTTGGTTAGGGAAGTTTAAACTAACAGTCGAATGTTCCTGAGAAACCGTACTATGGGAAGCTGGAGATTTGATAGTTGATGCAGCTACGTGACTGAATTTAACAAAGAAACAATTTCTCGTAATTGTGCATAGATCAATGGCGACTGTGATACTGTTTTTGATTCTTCCATACTTCCTTGTTTCCTTTGTAAAATTTTCTCCTGTAGATCCCTAAATTATATTATGCCTACTTTCAATAATTCATCGGTCATCACTCGGTCCAATTTTCTCGAATAGTTGAAGTGTTGTTGGTTTTTTGGTCGAGTAAAAATATTGTAGCTTCTAAAAAGTCCTCTATACAATTGCAATTATAATGTTTGATCCCTCATCGATGAGTAGCGGCAATCCCTGTCATGAGCAATTCCCATCGGTAATTGAGTTACAAAACAGGAATCAAATTTTATTGGCGAGTAAACTCTTGCTGCATTGTTTGGTTAGGTGCACAAAATAATGGTCTTTTTGTTTGGTGTTTGGTCAGGTGTTATTTAGTTCCTGTGTTTCCAGCGTTGCGTTCTTTGATGATTTTGTATTCTGGTGCGATCTCCAGATGCAGGTCAAGCGATTGACAGATTAGGATATTTTCC
>JACJUY010007176.1:32844-42861 GCA_014220935.1 Platorchestia sp. MABIK
TTACCTTTTGCATGGCTTTGTACAGCACCTAGCCTTATACTACCTAAATGAATGTCAACTTTACACACAGTGCAGAACGCATGCAAAACAGAGGTTTTGTGTCTTGCAAGCCATGGTTTCAATTCGGTTTTCCAAAGCCAGTCTTCATTGAACCGATTCTCTCTCTTGATGGGTCCCATGGCATATTAGGAGTAACTGAAAATATTCTTAATCTAGGATTGAGAGCCCCAAATAATTTCATTCAAAAATATCTGCAAAAAAAGGAAGAATATTAGATTTATATGATTCCAAAGTTATTTTAAATTGTGTTTCAACAGATATTGAAAATTCATTGTCATAGCAGAATAATTCATTTCAAATAGGACTTGAGGACAAAAATAAAAAAGACTTAAAGCATTAACACTAAACAGTCACTGCGAATAAAATCAACACTACGTAACAGAACTTAAGAAAGAAAATAGCTGGGATGTGGAGGAATGCCATTACTTTATCCCCAAACAAGAGTGAATCTCTCATTCCCTGCACAGAATTGGTCAAATATACCTAGCTAACAACCTAATGTTTTCACAGAATACATAGAATTAATAAATAAGGGGAACAAGGACACAAGTGAAATTTCACAAGGACGTGGCAAGGACAGAAATTGATTTCTACAAGGACATGGCAAGGACATTTCATTTTACAAGGACATTTTCATTTATTCAAGGACAATTCAAGGATTTGGCAAGGATGTGGCAACCCTGCCAGCAGTAAATCCCATTTCGCCATGTTTCCTTTGTTTATTTGTGCCGATTCAAAGGAATTCCCATCTGTGGGAGTCTTTTCTTAAACATTCAAAACATTCTTGGTGTCCCTTATCTCCGGTGTAATATTCTTACACTGCAGCCAAGCACGGTAATTCAAATGAACACATCCTCTAACCAAAAAATAGAGAACGTATAGTTTATATTTTCTTTTGGGTTGATACTAGACTATCAACCCAAATAACTTCAACTAATAACCTCCAGTTTTATTAAATTGATTCTCTACTGATAATCTCAACACATCATAGAAGCTACATTGATCAATACTGACTAAAATGCTGTTGCTCATCCCTAGTTAAAGTAAAGTAAAGCATTCAAGAACTTAACATAATAATGAAGATCAGATTGTGATGTAAACTGAATAAAAAAATTAACAAGATACCATAGTTACAGTTCTTCAAATTTTTAGAACAATAACTACATATAATAAGAATAATTTTAACACCTACTTGAGGGGCCTTAGCATCTGGTTGGGCAGGAGCAGCTGGTTGGGCAGGAGCTGCAGGTTGGGCAGGAGCAGCAGGTTGGGCAGGAGCAGATGGTTGAGCAGGAGCAGATGGAGGAACTGAGCCAGAGCAGCTAACTTTGCTGAAGTCATAGTACTGTAACAGATTACAATTTACAAATGTACAAATTAAAACTAGTAATTTCATTAAATTTGCATCAAAAGAAAATTACTTTTAATGCTGTGAATTAAGAGCAAGTTGAATTATCTAATCATGAACATAGAGATTCCTTAGTAGGAAATTTTTGACTACCCTTAATTTAATGGTAATTGTGTTGAAAGAAGTGCAAAAACCATTGCTCAAACGTTTTATGTTTGAGCCATAACATTCATTTCTGCTCAGTAAGGAACACTTGCAGAAACGTAGGTAAAGTTCAATTTAAAACAGCACCACAATGACAAAGTTTGAGTGTCTTGGAAAGCACAGCTTGCTAGCATGGCAAAAAAAATAGTGTACAAATCTTGACAAGACAAAGGTACTTGAGTATGAGCTTGGTTGCATGATATGCTGGTTTCCCAAAAAAAAGACAAAAAAAAAAGAATGAAGAATAAGACCTACCAAACTACATATATAAGCCACAGCAGACTTCTCCAACACATGAACTGTTGTTGTTTGTCTCCTGCAAGTGAGATAAACTAGATAAACTATCAGCTTTGTTAAGAAACATTTAATTTTGGGTATTTTTAACTGATTTTTTTTTTTTATGATTTGTAGTAAGCTTCATTGGTATCGTAGTACACATAAAAATTGCATATTCCAACAGCACGGTTGTTTGCTTCAATATTTTGTATGCCTCACAAACCAACGGTCGTGTGTTTTGGAGTTGTGCGCTCGTGTGTGCTTGTGTGTGTATTTGGGCCCATGAGCTGTGTGTTATTTCAAGCGGCGAGAAGACTGGGCAGTCTAATGGCCCATAAAACACAAGGGCAAAGGTTGAATTAGGGTGAGGGGAGACCATCGCTGTGTGTTTGGCTCAGCGATAAGCTGAGCTCGCACCACGAAGCATAAACTTCTACAAGAAATACACCAAGAAAATATAGGTGCCAAATGCTAAAAGTTAAAAAAAAGGGGATTTTAGACTTTGAACTTGAACACTTAGGGAAGGGAAATTCGAGCACCAGAGCATCCAATCGTGACCGCTATGCTGGGGAATATAGGAGGAGCTAACCGAACACCTCTAACACTCTTAATATGTGATTGGTTCATTCATTGAGGGGGTTGGAAAATGAACAGACCCACAAGAAAAATCTTGCGCGAGAGGGAAGGCAGTTCTACCGACGAGGCCGTGACGCGAAGTACAATAAAAGCGCAGAGAAGACTTTAAAATAAGAAAATTCAGAAAAACACACGGCCAAAAAGAGAGGCAAAATTTATCCGCACAAATTACTCCTGTGGGTAGGGGTAAGTGATGAAATCAACATAACTAGGAAATTGCTCAGAAAGTTAGTTGCAAAAAAAAAATAAATGGTGCACATACATGAATATATTCTTCAATATAAAAAAAGCTAATTAGATCTAGCTGTGAAACGAATTGAGCAGAGCAAAATTTTAAATATTACAGATGGTGGGAAATAATGAAGAAAAGAAGTTAAAACGTCATCTGTTTAAGTCAACATAGCACGTCATCGCTCAGAAATGCCTATCCACCATATAGACTGAAGTCTTATTGAAATGAACTGTAGCTCGTCAACACAGAATGAGCTCTTGCAATTCGGTGCCTGGAGGATGCCACGAAGTGCTTGGTGACGGGTGAGTGTGGAATGAAAGTGGTCAAGAAAACAGGGAATGCCCTGATATTGGTAGCATTGTTGGTGCCCATTATGGTCTACATGTATTATTGGGGTCTAATTTAATGATACGGGGTTGGCCGGCCAATTTTTAGGATAGCGTTGTCATGAGGGCTATTACATTCATTTTGCCTTAATGTGGATGAAGTAGAGGGTAATGTGTGAGGTAGTCATAGATGCACTAAACCTATATGATATGTTGTTTGATGGTAGCCTCAAACATATAACGCTCCACGGTATTCATAAATTTTGCAACATCTTGCGTATCAAACACCTGACGACGAAAGCAGAATATCAGCAGATGCGCACAGAAACGCGCTGTTGTAAGTGGGTCTCCGCAATCGGTAAGTACCGCCATTATTTTAGTATGTTCTAATTTATGTTCATTGAATCCTAATGCTTTGTGTACTTTGGTTTGCCTGTATTTTTGTGTATTTTATGATTTCATGGAGGTATGCCAATTCCTCATCTCCAAGAATCCGGTCTCCTTGTTAATGTAAATTAATGAGGGGGCTGGACCCTTATGTCTTGTGACAGCTTACTCATTTATCAATGAAAACAAGTAGGGTAGGAGAATAAAACTCTTTAAATTGCTAATTCACAATTGAAAATCTAGTACAAATGAAAAAGTAATAAGTGATAGATCTTCGTAAATCTGTAAGAAATAAGGGAATCTCTCAAAGTCTAAGGGAACATGAATAAAGATGTGAGGATAGCAGAAAGCAGAATTAATAGAACATTGGTGGTAATGAGCTAAATTGATGGAACATAGATGGCAAAAAATTAGATAAATGGAGCATGGACAGGAAGGAGACACTGTAGGAAGTAATTTCAAATCGTAAATCAACTTTTCAGACTTGGACAGTCAGCCTGGGACACTCGATCATTCAGATTGCAAGTTAAACGAGAATAAGTATATTAAAAATAAAAACTACGAATCTAAGGGTGCGTCCTGCGGGAGTCGTCTCTCCACCCGAGATCGTCAATCACCCGCTAACTATCAAAACCTTCAACACCAAGAGGTATTTAATCTGTAAGAACTCTAAAATAGCAGCGAGATCCCACACAGCATACGCACCGGTACACTTACAAGCACACTAGGCCCATTAGGTAGCTTCATTAGCCCGCTTGCAGTGTAGTGCCCCATTCAAAGGTCCATAAGCAACTGCCTCTGTTTGTCGCGCTACCTCTATCTATACCTTCCATGTGTGGTTTAAGCCCGGTGGTATAGTACGGCGCTCCAAGTCACTGCTAGGGCTAAACAGAGATATTGACTCGTGAAAAATTTCCCTACAGAAGTAACTACGAGACCAGTGAAGGGAACCTGAGGAGCTTGGGATGAACATTTAAATACCTCCACCAACAATACAGTACAACACATGCTGCAAACAAACATAGGAACTAGAGTGACGTAAATTGTGTTCTTAAGATGCAGAAAATATACATTGAAAAGATATTTTACAAAAATAAGAAGAAAATAAGAGACTTAGAAATGGAAAATCATAACTAAAAGAAACATTTCACACTATCTTAACGTGAATAAGAACATAAAATAAATTCCATAACTTAAAAATATAATAAGAACTCCAAACCTCAAATAAAAACTAATTAAAATCTATCAAAAGAATTTAAGAACTGAACATCAACAAAATAAATAACAGGTCAAATAGGCAAGTAACACGATAAAGCAAAATTACTAATATGACCTTAAGAGAGCTAACTTAAAAGCTTGTCTACCAGTGCAACTGATGCTTCACTTTAAATTATTTTTGGGCTTACTATAAGTATCTTATAGCAAACATAACTTTGCTAGCTAAGCTGAAAAGTATGCGACTATAAAATTGAGCCATAATGAAGAAAAACATAAATTAAATTATTTTAAAAAGGCATGAAGGCTGTGCCATAAAAAGTAGCACTACAAGCCCCCCCCCTTACAGCACCTCATTCTGCATTGGGTAGCTTGAGTTGCCACTAAGGAATGCTATTTCCCTCAAGGTGCCTAAGTGTACTACTGAAGGGAACAGAAACTATCAATATATCCCTAAGTGCAGCTTAAGCATCCTACATATCACTGAGAAGCCCCTAATCCCAGGATGCACTTGAGAACAATTGTACCTCTGGGAAGAGACAACTCAAAAATAATATTTTTAACACTTTTTGCAGATATTGGTAGAATATTTTGAAAATCTTTGCATCATTCCATGGAGAAAACAGAGTGATAAAATTATTGAACAAACAGAAAATTTGGGCATCAAAAAGTAAAACCAGCAAGAAAATTAAATAATGACATACCTCAAAAATATGTAAAGCACTGTAACTTCTTGAATAATTACTACTGCATCAGAAAGGGTTGGTTAACTTGAAAAAACTAACAACAAGCAACTAACCAATGACTCACTTGTAGTCACTATAAATACATGTATTGCTAACTAGTCTACACAAGGCACAACTAATCAACAATTATGTAATAAAATTCACAAAGCAAATTTCAAAATCCAGCATTTTATGAAGTTGTTCAACACAGAAGCTCTTACTATACAGCTGTAAGAAAAATGCAGCCAAACCTGAAATACAATTTGAGGGGTTGTTTAGCACTTTCAATCCATACCTGCTTTTCTCCTTTAGAATTTTCCATCTGAATTAACTTCTGTGTGAGCCTGTTGACCTCATCTTTGAGCTGAGCATTCTCTTGTCTCAAGGCATCCTTCTGCTTCTGGGCTGCAGCAGCCTCCAACTGACACAGCTGATGAAAGCAAAAAAAATAGCTACAATCATCATGCAAGCCTTTATAGTTATTTTCTAAAGATCAGTGTTTGCCTTAATGAACATCCATCTCTGTAAAAAGGTAACTAATACTCACAATTAATAAAAGCTAAAATAATCAACATATTTAACAATAAGAACAAATGAAACAACCTGTCACTATGTTGTCCATGGCAATAGATAACTCCAAAGGTATTTCCATTAAATCTGTCTATCAATTTTTCCACTCAGGAGAATACAACTATTGCATCTATGGGCATTAGCACTCCCAGAAGAAAAATGTGAGGGCCCAAGCTGAGAGTTAGGTAGGCCTTCTTTTTGTTGAAATAAATTGTTTTTGTTATGTTAGGGATCATTTTTTTTTTTGTTCACTGCTGTCCTGTTTTTCAGCACCTACTTCTTTCTTCTTCAACTTTGATCTTGTTTCATGAACTTCTTTCTCAATTAACTGTTTTAATGACCTACATAGATTCTGCGTTCCCTTAACTCCATACTAAATGATGCCTTCCTTCTTCCTCCCTTTGTATTGCATTTGTTGCAGATAGGAAGGCCTAAACTAACCAATAATCTAATCCATCAATGATTAAAAAGCAGCAGGAACACATCTCCAAAGCATCTCATTACATTTAAATGCTGCCTACCTGCATAAATTTTACACTTTATAATTGCCCAAACATGTTTAAGGTTCACATACAACAAAAATGGAATCACACACATAAGTTTAATGTAACTAGGTAATTCTTCCTTGAGCAATATTGTTAGCAAAACCAAAGATTGTATTTTTAAGAAAAACAAAAACACAAGATATTTACCTTCAGAACATTTTTAGAAATATCAAAGAACTGAACTTGTCCATTATAAAGTCAAAAACATATCCATTATAAAGAAAAACTTTTAGAGTTCCAATACCCCACATGTTAAAACATTTTTCAAACACTCAAATGAGTGTGTTGCTCAATGTACATACCTGTTGAGTGAGCTTGGTGATGATTGCATCAGCTTGAGTTGCTCGATGCTCAAGCTGAGCTAACGTTGGTGCTGCAGCCATTCTCAGCTTAGATATAATTGAAATTGGCCCTACAAGAGCAAAAACCTTTGAAAACATAGGAATAAAAGTAAATGAAATGTTTAAAAATATTTCTGATGACAAGTACAAATTTTAAATAAACTAGAGGCCTTTGAGGAGAGTCCTACAAACAAAAAATTTATTGTTTACTCCTGCTTAATTATAATTGATACTATACTATGGCAAGACAAAAAAAATTCATAAGTAAGGGTGCCTGCACACCAAAAGACTGGAAACCAGAGAGGAAGATGTCGGGCAAGATCCATCACACACCAAAAGATAGCCAGTTGGCTCCTAAATGTCATGGAGAGAGGTCTAAAACAAAAACAAGCTGTACAAGCACATGCTTGTAATGTTGAATTTTATTCCTACTTCATCCCATTGCTTTAAAACATGTAATCTGTCACTGTGCTTTGGATCTTTTGAGTTCAAAAGGCACAGTATAGCATAAACTTTGGATATAAGGAGTTCAGTCTACACTGGAAAAATTGAGCAGCACACCTCCCTCGTCAACATCTCACTGCACACTGCCAGAGGCTTCCTGCTGCAGCTTTCAAGCGCAAAACCATCTTCGAGTTGCTCTCTTGCTTCAGCCAAAATTCAGTCTTTCTCGCTTGCTCACTTGCTGCTTGCAGTGTGTACTTCCATAGAAATCCATGTTAATCAATTCATGCTTGCTTACTTTCTTGCTTGACATCTTTTGGTGTGCAGGCACCCTTAAGCATAGGAAATTGAGAAGACTGATGTCAGTAACAAATAAATAGACAGATGCCAGATTACTAAATTAGGTCAATATTGGGTTTAATGTGCTCACGGAAATCAAGAATTCCGTTCCAAAGAATCACTGAAGGAACACATTTAAAAACGTTTTACATGAATGACATTCTTCTCGCTGATGCGTTATTTTTGAGTAATTTAACTCTGAAGTTATAGGAACTGCGCTCGTGGAATGGCTTTCCCGTGCAGAAGGAAAGGTAGTTTCAATAATGCCGCAAGTGCTTGAAGCGTGGGAAAAGTTGTTGTTTTTTGCAATAAATGGCGTAATTTATTATTTGCTAACCCTGCAGAGCCTGCGGAGCCTGAGCCCACTTCTAGGATGTTTTAGTTAATAACACAATAAAGGTTATCACCCCAAATATTAGCAGGACTGGAATTGTGAAGACTTGAATTGCTATTCACTTGACATTAGTTTCAATATGGTGGCAACTGCTGAACATTAGCAAAACCGTAGGAGTGAATTACATAGAGTTTAATATCAGAATATTTTTATAACGTAATATTTATATTTTTGGGTGAGAACCTTTATTGTATTATTAACTAAAACATCCTAGAAGTGGGTTCAGGCTCTGTGGAAATGGCAAATAATAAATTACACAGTACTTCAACGTACTCTAACAGCTCCTGCTCAAGCACAAACTTACTGGAACTGCTATGGAAAACAAAAATTTCAAAGTGAAATGACTCAAAAATAACGCATCAGCGAGCAGAATGTCATTCGTGCAAAACGTTTTCAAATGTCTTCCTTCAGTGGTTCTAAGGAACGGAATTCTTTATTTCCGTGAGCGCATTAAACCCGATATTGACCCTAAATTTTTTCCACGCTTCACTTTTAATTTTTTGGTCAATATTGAATTTAAGCCTTTCACGGAAATTAAAAATTCCGTTCCAAAGAATCACTGAAGGAACACATTTAAAAACATTTTACACGAATGACATTCTGCTCGCTGATGCGTTATTTTTGAGTTATTCAACTTTGAAGTTATAAGAACGTCATATATAAAAGTGAGGAAACGGACACGTAAATATGCTGTAATACGGTATTAACATAACGATGGGTGAGGTTAGGGTAGGTTATGGCAGGTTAGTTAAATAAACTAACTTAAAATAACATAAATCAACCTAAAATGGCTTACCTTAACTTGCTCAAAATGAGCCGTGTTAATTTCCCGCCAAGAAGTGGGCGTATCCCGCCAGAAAAGTCACCCAACAATGCGGCGACTAAGCAACCGACCAAATAATGTTATTCCTATCTGAACGTAATTATTTTTATATCCCAAAAATAACGCATCAGCAAGCAGAATGTCATTCGTGTAAAACGCTTTTAAATGTGTTCCTTTGGTGATTCTTTGGAACGGAATTTTTAATTTCCATGAAAGGCCTAAAATCAATATTGACCAATTTTTTTTCATCATTATTTTAGGTATTTGTTTACCATAGGACACTAATCAATTTTCCAATTTTTGTTGCTTGTATAATAGTAATGAGATCAAAACAAACAACTTCTCTTCTATGCACTTTCCGTTGTTAAGGAGTATTAACCAAGTTATGAAGGTAGATTAATTACCTCAATTCTAGTCTTTCAAGAGTGAAAAATCCTCATGTTTTTTTTCATAAAAAATTTCGAGGAGGAGACTCTGATACAATCTCTGTTCCAACGGCTTCAATGCGCTCATTAGATTATGTTGGATTTGTTTGGATTGAGTTAGGTTAGATCAGGTATGTTACGCAACCCCTTTAATTCATTAACACTTTGATGCTTGCCTCAGCTTTCCAGTTTGGTCCAATTAGCACAGACGTCTATAGACAGGGTTGCCACAGAGTTTGAAAAATTTTATACAAGGACAATTCAATGATATTTCAAGGACAAATACTTGAAATTCAAGGACATTTTTTAGGGGGTTATAATAAAAATTCTCGATTTTTTTTAAATGATAACCCCTACCATATTGCCGGATGAACAAAGATCTTAACTATTTACTTTGCTGTTCAGAATTAAAATTTCATAAAAATTTAGAAATAAAAATTTTTGTAGGGTAAATAAAAATATAACTATTCAAGAATATTATAAATGTGAAAATAACCATATTGAGATCTTTGTTTGGATGGGGAATGGCACATATTTTTCCCATTGCATCTTTACTAAGCTGATCAACATGACATAATGATATGGAGAACAATATAGAGTCAAATGTGAAAACCATAAATAATCATTATGAAAATATAAAATATTAGCTACATAGATACTTCAAAAAATAAAATGAAAATAAATTCTTCTTCAGAGAGAAATAGGAATTCTACACTCTACATGTCTA
>JACJUY010007177.1:11447-32845 GCA_014220935.1 Platorchestia sp. MABIK
ATCTCCTACATGACTGGTCCTAATAATGTAATTTGCCATGGGTAATATCGCCGATCTTCAGTCTGCTCTTAAATCATTTATCGCTTATACTGTTAAATATACTCCAAATGACCTATGTTGTAAAATGAAGTATCGAATAACTTATCTCATTGATCAGTCTAATGCGAAACTAGGTTAAGTGATTTTAGGTTAAACATTATTCTCATCATTATTAGCGCATTATTGTACTACTTAGAATAACGTTGATGGTAGTATGCCCCAGAAGTCGCTGAACTTATTCGGGCCCACAGGTAGCTATACTCAAATTTGACCATTGCACTAGACTTAAGAAACATTCTACCTCTGTATCACCTGTGGTAAATAAATTGTTTAAATCGTTTAAATTGTTTAAAATACCTTGATCATCCATCGAATATGGGAAAACTTTCAAAAGTTTTAATATTCATAGAATACTGGAATATTCTACAATATTCCGTTTCAAAAGTTTTGATATTGATAAACAACGCCTGAAACGTTCTACAATTTCTCGACACAAAAAGTTCATTTTCCCACAGCATTTGATAGTAAGTGCTGACTTGAATGGGATTAGCTCAGTGAATGCGCCGACCTCTCATGTGTTATGTTAGGAAGACAAGCGATTGTCACTTTTACTCGCTCAATAGTGAGATCTTTTGACAGAAATGGCAAGTTTTTATGAGTTTTCTTTACAATCATGAAATCTCTTAACAAAAATCGTGAGTTCTCTTCAGAATCATGAGATTAGATCTTAGTTTCAGCTTCCCTAAAAGTAAAAAAGTCGTTCCAAAGAAAAGAAGGAGGAATGTACAATTTAGTTTTGAATTAAGAGAATGCGAAATCTATGCACAAGGTGAAGAAAAATGTAGTTCAAAGATGCTGAAAAATAAGACAGCAGTGAACTGAAAAACGATGGTACGTAACAATAAAAAAATCAATTTTATTCCAACAAAGGGAAGGCCTACCTAACCATTTGCTCGGGACCACACATATTCCCTCGGGGAGCGCCTAATTCTCGTAGATCACAATCATTAGATCTCTTGACAAAAACTTAAGAGTTTTCTAAACAATTGTGAGTTTTCTCAGCAGGACTTACGAGATCCTGAGAGTTCTACGAACAATCGTCAGTTCTCATAACAGAAATGGACCCTCATGAGTCCGCGTAATCAACCGTTGACCATTTAGATTAAAATACATAAATCGCTGAATAAAAAAGTAGTTATGTCCCACTAGATTAAATCAAGCATCAAACCTAACAGAACGTCTTCTTGATAGCACGTCAAAATTTCAGGCAGTCACATCACCGGACCATGTTTCCGAAGTGTCCATGTTAAAAACATAGAGAAAATATTGAAATAACTTACCTCCATTTCGGCGGATTGATTTCCTTCGAGCTTGTCGTGGAACGGCGGTCGAATGTTCAGGAGGTCAAAATTTAATCGAACTAATCACGAATAATATTCCATGAAGCTGATATTGCATGCATCTATGAGAAGAAAAATAAATAGGACCCGTTTTATCCTTCAGCGTGGGTTGTTGCACTCTCATATTATGATGAAATTAAATCCATTGATTAAATTCATTGCAAAAAAAAAAAAAAAATGTGAGCGCTGTTCACGCTCTCCAAGCAAATTTATAAAGTTCATAAATCATCCGGGAAAAAATAACTAAGAAGCCCTATCAACGATAGATCAGTAATAGGGCGATGACTCAGCAAAAAATTGCGCGTTTATACAAGAAAAAAGCCTTTCTAGGAGTATTCTTTCAAAACTAAATGCCTAATTTCTTGCTATGAACGGTGTTTATTCATTCGAATCCTGTTTTTTTCAATAAATGAATTTAATTGCCAAGCTATCAAGGGTATCAGGGGCCAGCAACAAGCGCGGCATGTAGGTACCAACAGCCGTAATATTAATGCCATTTAAAATAATTTCCCCAAACAAATAAGACTGTGCCACTTATTAGTGTAGAAGAGCTCAAACAAACAATAAATCAGATTATTCGCGATAAACTTTTAAGTCTGCAAAAGTGCTTACCAAAACAATCGCACTGGAAATAACTCAGCAAAAATTGAACTCTATTCGTTGCCTTGAGAAAACATTTAGTTATGTCATACTTCTCATAATACGTTCCAATTTTTTTACGCACGTATGGTGTCGTAATAATTTTCTGAATTTAAAATTTATGAATAAAATTCATTGCTTAGACCGCAATTGGCTTCGTTCCACAGCACAGTAACAAAATCTCAACAAGATCTACTTTACAGTGAAATAATTCTGTGAAGACGGCCGTACAGATGCTTAGGATTAAACAAGATGCTGAAGGCTCCGAAAACGTACTTCGGCTAGCGGTGCGCACGTTACCCGACGGAGTCTGACGCGAGAATGCCACACGGGAAGTTTCCAGGTCGCAACAGGCGGAGGCGCTACGAGGTTGCGCGCTCTTGCACTGCATTGCATTGCAGACTGTGCGTACCGGCGTGGTCTGGTAAACATTGTACTACATGAAAACGTGACAGCTCTTTCTTCGCATTGGAATAGAGTACATTCTCCATAGGGGAGTTTATCCATCTGCTACCTAAAGAGGGTGGGCTATTTTCTTATCAAATTGCATGGTATGTGGACGCATACCTGCGTGGTCTGGTAGACACTGTACACATTACCCGAAGACGATAATACCTTTTCTTCGCATTGGAATAGGGTACGTTCTCCACAGGGGAGTTAATTCATCTGCTGCCTAAAGGGGATAGGTTATTTCCTCATGAAATTCGATGGGATCTAGTCGATCCAAGAAGATAGATTATTTGCTATCTTGTTAAAATGGGACTTATTCTAATCAAAGACTGGGAAATATTCTACCCAGAGGAAACGTAAAACTTTCCATAAAATGCCTGTATAGTTTATCGAAGAGAAGGGAAATATCATGTTCAACGATAAAATATATTCAAAATACGAGCGAGAAAATAATTTTTTGATACTTTTTATTACAAGCCAGCTCATTGTAAACTAGGTTCCATTTTATGGTATTTGTGAAGGAGAGGACAATCATCGATTTTCCAATTTTCGCTGCCTAAACATAGTGAATTAGATCAAAGTAAACAATTTTTCTTTCATGCACTTTCGGGGGCAAATGAGTATTTAACGAGTTATAACGGTAGGTTTAGTTTTGTCTTAGATGACGAATGCTCTCGAATAAACAGAAACTCATCGATTTAAGAATTTTTGTTGCTTGAATCATGATAATAACATCGAAATAAACTACTTTTCTTCCAGACACTTTTTGCGGCAAATGAGTATTTTACGAGTTAAAGCGGTAGGTTTTATTTTTAGCGCGATTCAGCTGTTAGAGTACGTTTGAATACTTCGTAATTTATTATTAGCTCACACCACGGAGCTTGCAAAGCCTGAACCCACTTCTATGATCTTTTAGTTAATAACACAATAAAGGTTATCACCCAAAAATAACGAGTTATAGTGGTATGTTCACTTTCGGCTGAGATGGCGGGAACGCGCTCGAGCATTCGAACGCGTCGGAAGGGAGCCTCCATTGCAGTGTTGCCATACGACGCGCTCGATTAATTATTTCCCGCTTCAAACACTGAAGTTGCGTTAACTAATTTACCGCTATAACTTGTTAAACACTCATTTTTGCCCCCGAAAGTGCATTGAAGAAAAATTGTTTATTTCTATCTAATTAACTATGTTTAGGCATCGAAAATTGGAAAATCGATGTTTGTCCTTTCCTTCACATTTACCCGTTTTTTGATCAATTGATTGTCCACGCAGTTGGTTAGGTTAAAAATGAAATTAAATTATCCCTTCACTTTAACCTTACTAAGAAAAAAAATTATTAAAGGAAGGCGGCTTTTAGAAAGGCAGATACACAATAAATTGCCGTAATGTCACCCAGTATATCTTTTATTATTATTAGCTCAAACAAATGACATTTTTCACTTATTACAGTATAAGAGCACAAAAAAACAATAAATTTTATTATTCGTATTAAGCCCTCCTCATCTCCTACAAAGGAGGTAATTAACGACTACTTGCATGCCAAAGTTCGGTAAATGTGAAGCGTTTGCTAATAATCGAAAATCGAATTTTGAGTGCCGAAACACAGTTAATCATATCAAAATAAACAAGTTTTTTTTCATGCACTTTTCGTCACAAATGACTATTTTACGATTTATAGCCGTAAATTAGTTACCGCAACTCCAGTCTTCGAAGCGGAAAGTAATTCATCGAGTGCGTCGTATGGCAACACTGCAGTGGACGCTTCCTTCCAACGCGCTTGAATGATCGAACCCGTTCCCGCCATCTAAAACCTACCGCTCTAACTCGTAAAATACTTATTTGTTGCAAAAAGTGTATAGAAGAAAAATAGTTTATTTTCATGTTATTACCGTGATTCAAGGAACAAAAATTCAAAAATAAATGAGTGGCTGTTTAATCGAGCGCATTTGTCATCATAGACAAAACTAAACCTACCGCTATACCTCGTTTAATACTCATTTGCGACGGAAAGTGCATTATAAAAAACTTGTTTATTTTGATATAATTAACTATGTTTTGGGACCGAAAATTCAAAATTCAATTATAAGCAAACGCTTCACATTTACCCAAAGTTCTTGTGGGCCACACCAAGAACTATGGGATGAACCACGATTCCAACTGTTTTCTCAGACCTGCGAAGTAGTGCCGCAAAATTACCAGTTTAATTTTTGCTACATATTTTCCAATGCTATTGTCGTCATGCATAAGATTTTCCAAACTACTTCCTTTCCAGTGATGATGACGTTCTAATTCGTTGATTAATGAAATTACTCTGAACATTTGCGATTTTAATTCATACTAATGTTTTCACCCCGACTCTTGCTACCAGTTATCAAATTCCCATGCACTGCACATGACTTGAAACTGCATGAAAAAAGAACAAAACAATGTAGAGTACAGAAGTGCGTTTGGCTGTAAACTTCATTTGTACCGATCACATTTGGTTCCCTGCACATTACAGAGGCTTTACTATGTTTACCGGTGGCCCTCAGTCATGGGTTTCCACAAGCCCATCGAGGCAAAAGTGACACAGAATTCAGCATGAAGTAAATCAGACTTACGACATTCAGATTGAAGATTTGCGTCAGAGTAGCAAAGATCCGCGGCGAAGTAATGCAAGAAGTCTTAGGGCGGCAAATTCATGAGGTGATTCAGTCGAAGCAATGGTCAGTTTTGTGGTCTGCACATCCTATCCATCTTACCCAAACCTTCCGTGGGTGGACATCCGATTACGGACGAAAATTTTGTATTTTCAATTTTTATTAGACTGAATAACCAGTTCCGCCACACGCACTAAGGTGACGTCCTACCGCTAATGACCTGCCTCCAAATGGGAAAGAAGAGTAGCAGTTGGCAAACGAGATCCTGGGCAGAATTCCGAATCCGTTTTCCGAGAAGGAACCGAAGGCAACGAAATTCATATTTGTGCAGTACGCAGATGGTAGGAAAAGTTTGTACGTTTTGAAGTAAGAAGAAATATGAATAAAATTAGTATTATACTCGAACAAGGATAAACCCTGTTTCAGTGAAACTTGTGAATCTGTGACGAATGTAAGTCAACATATTCGACATGACTGGAAGAAGACCTGTAATGCTGCTCTGACGCCCCCAAGGTTGCCGCGAAGTATATTGAGAAAATGAGACTCGCTGGCAGTCATCGTGACTGAAGATGAAACGCTCAATGCAGGCCACAAATTCGAGAAAAAACAGATAGAAGGAAATGCCTCCTCACAAAGATGCTATTGTAACATTCCTGCAACGCACTCTGCTGAGCTGGCAGTGGGTTGCAGCGTGCAATAACGAAGACAGACACTTCTAAATCTCAATTCCTCGTTGTGATGAAGCATCAAATGACAGTAAACTTCACCAAAGTTTAAAATAATGCATATTTACTCTGCATGAATTCTCACTGACAGCTCATGCAACAAAAATTCATAATTTTATTTGTGCACCGTAAGCTCTGATTTCTTTTGACAAATATTTCCTAGTTAGTTTGAACTCAAAATCATTTGTGAAATCACTATTTTTTTTTAAATGTGAGATTTGGACAGCGTAGTGCTGCCTCAAGTTTTGTGTTTGCTAGTGCACAATCCCTCCAGTGAATGCAATCCGTCCTTACAATCCCTCCAGTGAATAGTACCGAGCAACCTACAGGGTGCGGCAATCAGTTCTGAATTTTAGAAAAGGCTGTGGAAGCCATAAATACAAAATTGACTGTCACACCCAGTATAGCCAGATATGAATTGCAGCTCTCCGTAATAATGGCGTTTCTTTGAGCATAATCAAATAATTGAAGTGGAATTGGTCACTGTACTAAAGGGGTTTCTGTGTGAATAATGAAATGATTGAAAAGAAACATGTCAGTAGACCGTAAAATTTTACTTTCTAGCTGCTGGATTGAGGAGCTACTAGAGCAGTCACTCTTCCGCACTAAATATTGAATAAGAATTTTAAAATGAGTCTGAAAATGTAATATAAATTATCAGTGTCAGAAAACTTATGGCCAGAAAACTTGAGAAAACTGCGAGGATGATACGGAAATCTTTATTCTAAGTATCCCTATGCAACTTAATCAAAATGTTTTAATTTTTTTTGGATAGACATTTATTAAGAAATGTTTTCATACCCACAGCACGAAATTCATATTCGTACTTAGTTAGAACGAAGAGTACAACTAGCAAAGACCCTTTTTAAGCTCAGGTTCTCATATCTGCATAGAACCAAGACTCTGACATAAACTTTCATTAAAAAAGGTTTCCATGGCATCAGCTCGAAGTTAATGGCGTTATTTACTTAAAATGAAAAGCTCAACAAATATGAACGATTTCTTAGACTGGACCCTTAAAAGGCTCACATTTTCACACTGGAGTAAAAAGAAAAAGAAAAGAAAAACTCGGCACTTGCGTTTACACTTGGTTTGTCCGCCGACCGCGCCACTTGCGCTTCTGAGACAAAGTCTGTGCTCCAGAAATGACGAGGAAGTGGCTTGCCGAACCGCAAAAACTTGAGCGACTGTTTTGCTTCGGTCGTCTTGAGTTCAAGCACAAAACTTTCAGTCGAAGCTTCTTTTTCGCAGCGACACGTTCATCGCTAGGAAACTTGCGATTTCAAGAGTTGCGAGACGCTTCATGAAAGTCGCTTCGCTTCTAATGACTGATTGAGAAACGCAAAAACTGAGGCACGCGCGTGCTCTTACAGAATGCGTTTAAAGCAGTCGTAAAACAAAATTAGTGTGCGCAGCTCCAGTGCTCTCAAGGCAATTGTTTTTTTTTAACACCTAGGTGTTTCTGGCAGAAATTTGGAAGCTGTCCTGATTAAAACATGCTTTGAAATATTAGGGTGCGCTTTGCTATTCATATCAATATTATTAGCTTTATTTCGGTGAGTTAAGTTGTTTGTGAAACATTGAACGACTAAATTTGTGTGTCAATTGATCGTGCTTCACTTTTTTCATTTGAATTATTTTTGATTTCTGTTAATTTCGACAATCAGGCGTTCGTAAAACTTCAAGTCTCTCGAAATAAATTGAGTTACAAAGTGTGTTGTTCAATTTTGGAGTATTTTCATAAGTTAGGTTACAAATAACACCAATGAAATCAAAATTTTTACTCAAAACCTCCTTTTGATCACAAAGATAACATGAAAAATTTGGACGACAGTAGAAGTTAAAACTACGATGACGAGGAAAAAAATAAAGCCCATTTTCTGAACCGCTAGTTTAATTTGGACGACAGTAGAAGTTAAAACTACGATGACGAGGAAAAAAGCCCATTTTCTGAAAAGCTACTTTACACCAAACTTTGGCTCATGTAATAGTTATTTTGATGTGAAATAATCTCTGAAGAGAAACTTAATATTCTGATCATTGTACGTTGGTAAAATCTAGCAACAAGAAAAAACTAAGCTCACAGGTCGTTGTTGCTTTTTGTTCAAAAGAGCGCATTGATGTCTCCTAAAATCTAAAAACCTCACATCATTTACCGAGCTCTGAATTCAGGGCCAAATTCATACAATACTGAATTCTCCGACAGAGTAAAAAGCTAAAAAAGACTCAAATCTTCATCAAACTACGAAAAGAAAAGGAATAAATAATCAGAAGAAATTAATAGTTGAACACAAAAATCTGATGGACAAAATACAATCAACTAATTTGTCATCTAACAAAGTGTGGACTAATATCCAGACTCATCACGAGAGACATCAATAACAAATCACTCAAACAACGAACGTTGTGCGAAATTTTTTACACTTACTTAAAGTAATTATTTTATAGATAGATAATTACATACTTCGCTTCGTTCTACTCGTCACTAAAAGCGTAATAAAGTTGTTTCAATCAATCGTGACAGTCAGGAAGTATCGACAAGCGTCTCTGTCACCGAGAAGAGGTTAGTCGCAAGAGACGGCGAGTTTGAGAGCCTTAGAATTCATTGGTAAAATCAAAGTTTCCGTACATCACTTATGTATAGGATAAATAAATGAAATAACGGGCTGCATATATGTAACCTTCTAATAGTTCGTGCAGCAATCATCTTCGAGTTTCGAATAAAATTGTTTTAAATAAATTCATTTTTCTTTGCCCGTTAGTCAACAAAAATAATTTTCAATGCAAATATTCCGTGAATGATTCATGACAAAAACTTTGATAGATATAAAAAACTTTCAATACCTGAGCCATTTCTATGTTGACTATGAAGAAGATGAATTATTGGAAGCTGGTTCGAAATTGCATTTTTCTACAGTAAAGGAATGTGATCTAAAATTATTGAGGAGATTATTGACATTGACACGATCATCAGGAGCATAATCATGGCAGCTAAACTACCTTCGTTTATCTTAAATCCAATTCAACTATCGATTATTTAATTATGAGAGAATAGTGGCCTATATTAAAACACTCTTTGAAGTAATTAGGCGAGTAAGAATCTTGCAAGAAGCAATAGGTGGCAGTCACAATCAGAAAATGGCCATTTTTGAACTGTATTTTAAATTAACAGAATTTGCAGCACATAGATTATGAGTGCAAAGATAAATCTTGAATTACACACATAGTAGTCACTCTCAACAAAGGCTTCTCCACAGTAAAAAATCATCCTTTAATTATTAACCTGAGTAATCATTTCTTTTGGGGTGCGTTTCTGTAAAAATGATGTAATGAATCGTGTCTGGATTCTCTTTAGATGTGTAGATACCAGAAAAAATAATTCAATAACTTCTAGACCTACAAGGTGGTTGTGAATCAAGTTAAATCTGAAAGAAAAAGAAATAATTAACAAGTATCATACAATGTATTTCAATTGTTCGCAATCTCTGGGTCGGATTTTTTCTAAATCCCGAGCAACAATATACAGCGTAGGTACAGTGGTGTGATGGAGCTTTCAACGCTTTGTGTTGACCGTCTCGACATCACCCAGGCATTGATTTTTCTTGTTGGAGCTACTTCGTCGTTAATGTCAAGTAGAAGATGGGAGTATACTTGGAGAGACGATAAAATCTTGCAAGAGACAGATGTACGGCTGTCCGTAATCGCATGAATATAAGCAAAAAACACCTTTTTACACACCAGTAACTTCTCAGAGAAAGAAAAGCATGATTGTGAAGTAAATATCATCGTGTAAAACATCTCCATACTATCTTCCAATTATACAAAAATGGAATAATTTCAGAATATCATCCACATCAATTCTTTACTTTGAGGAACTTTGTTTAGTTTCCTTAAGAACAACCTAATTTTTTTTATCATTTTTAGAAAAAAGTCGTTTTTGCTTAACACTGTGGCTGGCGTAAGAACGAGCTTGTTTGCGACGCAAGCTCGGTATGTGTTCCTCAATGAGCAGGTTGATATGAAGCTCAGCAGCGGCCCTGCACGTCTCATCGTCTTCATTGAGTTCCTTCCACATCGTCTTCTCCGATCGGTTGACTAAACTCCACACCACACCGCCCACGCTGATTATGAACATCACGAATATGATATTCGCTTGAATTGGGTAACGCACCGGAGTTTGGTCATTGCTGAAAGTAGAGTCGTAGCCCAGATCACCAAGTGCCAAGGTTAGTGTCTTGACGAGCGAAGAACGTACTGTATTGAAGGACAAGTTGTCATCTAAGAGAAAATGGAAAGCTACTGCAAACGCCAACAAAAGGAAAAGAAAAGGTACAATAGCCATGAAATAAAGCACCAGAAGCTTGGGAGTGACCGGCAAAAAGCCAGCAAAACTTGGAACTTTATTGAGGGTGATCACGAAGTGCAGACACGTCATCAATACGGCCACGACACCCAACTGCCATACCAATGTCTGGAAAATGAAATAAAAATGCATTTTTAAAATGGACTGTTATAACAAGTGAAATATTCATAGTTCATAATCGAGAAAGGTAGGGAGATTTCAGTCGTGTGATGTAAATTTTCATATTCAACTAAAAGTGCGTTAAGTGAAATAATAGTTATTATCACAGTGAAATTAGACAACTGAAACAGTCCATTTCAAATTAAAGCGTAAAGCACGGCCAAACTAAGAGTGTGAAAAAGAAATTTTGATAATATAAAATAGGCTTCAAGCATTCAGTCTTTTTTCGTAGTACTTGATTCTACTAGAGAAGTCTGAAAGGATTATTGCAATATTTTAGACATGAGGTTATCATATCCGTTCTACAGTAATGCATCGCACCAGTACGAGTTCTACAGTTAAATGATTCAAGACAAAAGAGAATTTGTCTTTAATTTTGTGAAGAGTTTCTTTGTCTTGTTCATTTGATAATTTATTTCAGACGAAAGGCTCCTTCAGAGTATTTGGAATTTTAAAATTTAGTATTGCCTAAGTTACCGCTATTACAATGATTTAAATTAACCAAGTTTCCTCTGCAAAAATTACACAGTTGTGCAGTCATATGATTGACGAATATAAAAGTACAATTGATTGAAAAAACATAAATTGTCAAGCATGTAGCGAAGGCATGCATCAATAAATTTTCAGGATTATGTTTTCTAAGTTTCCAAGAGTCAAAATCAATTTCATTCACTTGTGAGACTTACCTGCCTGGTGCCCAGTTCAAAGTCGCACGCATTCAACCCGAGAAGAAAAACTGTCATACTACAAATGCGAATGATTCTGCTCACTCGATGAATTTCCAAATGTGAGAGAGAATTCTGGAAAGAAATTATGATTAAACATAAATCTCAAGACGAACTATACAGTTGGAAGAGGATAGGGTCCAAAACTGGCGAAGACGAATAGCGACATTATGGTTTCATAAAAAAGACTAGAGATGAAGGTTGCTGTAAACTGTTCTTTAATTATCTTGAAATATGTTGCACCAATGCATTTAAAAGACCTTTTTTCATGTACTTTGTATGGTAAGCCACGGCTCGATACCTATCCACCTTATTTAATTTTATTGATTTCTTTTTCTTCACAATCCTTGATTTTTCCGACAAAAACTTGGTATGTTTCAATAGCATTCTAACTTTAGGGTACTGAGAACAGCCGTGAGAATCATATAAGGTTGATTATCCCTGTGGTGTTTCAGTATTTCATATGACTTCTTGCTTGTATGAACGAAAATTTAATTTTAAAACTTGTTTCATTCAGTGGAGATTATGGGTAAGGAGAGTGTAGTCACTGTATGAGTTTGTTAATAATCCACACAATTTCAAAGGAAAAAAGAATTTCCTATTCCGTAAGACACCATTTCCACATTTCATATTCCAGTAAGCGTGTCCCAAATAAATACAGCCTCACGCAGAGATAGGAAGTAAAATGTCTTATTGAACTTATAAAGTCCAAATCTTGGTTCTGCGTAGCCTACATCTCCAAGGTTGCACCAAGCAGAGTAATATGGAGTGATTATTTCCTAACTGAGAACTGCTACCAATAAAGCAGAAAACGCCTTCAACCTCTGACGCGGCAAAGTAAAATTAAATTTCCGTGTCTAGCATGCAAACTTATGGATCATATTAGCGCACTGTACTCACACGAGAAAAGAAAACCTCAGCCACAACGTGGAATATGATCAGTACTGCAACGACCACTTCTAAGCTGATGACGAGAGATGAATTCTGCTCGAGGTGGAATATCGCGCACAAAGATCGGTTCCAGGCAGCCGTTCCTTCTTCCACAGATTCGTGTGTAGAACTGTTGCCTGGAATGAGCATAAACGAAGAATATCAGAAAAAAATTCAGCTGAGAGGCCCAGTTTTAAGACAAGTTAACAATACAAATTGAGGAATTGATTGAAATTTCTCGTATTAAATCAGAAGAAGGTGTCTCACCAATTTTTTTCGATTTCTTTAAATTGTGGAGAATTCATTTTTAATAAGTCCATGCATAAAATTAGATTACATGTTTCAACACAACCTACTAAGCCCCAACACTTAGAACAGACAAAGATATAGCTACAAGGTATCATTAAATTGGTTGCAATAAGTAATGTTCAGAAGCTGTCCACCGCTCCTCCAGAGCACTCACTGCTGCCCCACGTGACACAATGCGGGTCGGATTCAGAAATGTCGTGGACGTCGTTGGCCAGGGCCTGCAAGGTGCTGTTGTGTTGGAAGTCACTGCTGTATACTTCACTTATTTGCTCCCTCGTTGCTCCACTGAACGTCACTTGGAGATGGTATGTGTTCCTGAGTCAGAGTAGTACAAAATTTGGTTATTAATTTTCACTCTCCCATGCATCAGTGCAGAGAGAAGAAAAGATCTGAATAAGTCAGAGGTTGGTTTGAATTGTAGCCCTCTCCAGAACTTCATAACCTAGAAAATTCAAGACAATATAATCAAATTTAGTTGAAATATCTTTTTGGAGTCCAGCTCTATCATCAGTTAAATAAAATCTGTCTGTGAAGAAGAGAAGAATGCATACACAGTCATGTACTCATTGAAGTTGTACGATAGATCATCACAAACCTACTACGTACTGTAGGCAAATTAATACTAAGTGGGTCACGGAATCGTTCACCGTAATTTTTTGTGTGACATCATGATGTAATTAAACTTAGGATAACAGGTATTCATGTCAACAATGAATGTTGAATAAGTATTTTATGTGAAAGTATTTTTATTTATGTGACTAGAAACTGTTACTTTTGGTCACTCGGAGGCCACAATCGTTCATTGACTGTCAGTGTTTTTATGGCATGAGCTGTAAGTCCCAAAGTATTTTCTGCCTGTCATCCTAAAAGGCTGCTGTTTAAATAAATAACTAATCTTCTACATTAATTCTGTGCTGTAAGATGATTCCGATAGTTCAAATAGCTTAAATTTAAATCTAGTCGCACGCAAAGCACGAAAAGGGCCTTTCGTATTCGTGTAGCAGAGCATGCCGGACGAAGCTTCCGAGCAAAAAGGCCTCTTGCTTTTGCCTCTCAATCCTCTGTGCGTGCCCATGCAGGAAAGTGCGACTTGCCGGTTCGTTTAGACGATTTCCAGATAATTGCAACCTCTTCTAGTGAAGCAGATCTTCGAATTTTAGAATCTCTTATCATGTAAGACAAACCGGTTTTAAATGACGCTCAATCTTCATTCCCCTTGTAAATTATCTGTTAGCAAAAACAAATGTTAACCATATATATGTATATTTTTTAACTCTATGAAAAATCACTGTTTCCTCATATGCTGAAGATGACCCTTGTGGTCGAAACGTTAATTTTTCGTGTATATTTTTAATTCTGGTATATTTAACTCTCTAAGAAACAATGTCTATTTTAAAAGTGACTATCCTTGCTATTTTATTTATACTACAAAGTACCATATAATTTCATCGTTATAAATAGAGACAGATTTTCACTTCGAAGTAGGTATTTTAAAAACTTTAGTAATTTATACATTCCACAAAAATACTTCAAAGAATGGAATTATTCCTAAACATGTACTGTTAATCGTTTCCAGTGTAACTTTTTCTAATACATTTTTTTCATTAGATAAAGATGTTTAAATTTATTGCTAAAAACTCGTGATGGCTTTTAAAATGAAATTTCTATAACAGAGAAATGAATGAAAAGATTTTTTCCGATTAGAATTTTTTGAGTAGACTGAGAAAATTGGAATTTATTCATAAATATGTTAATCGTCTATGTAAAGTATTTTCTACTTATAAAAACATCAAAACTAATCAACAAAAGTAATATTTATCAGATTTTATTAGCTCATATTCTTTTATATTGTAATTGCTATGAATTGAGCTTAGAGTGATAGTTTGTACACTACTCCTAGACATCTCTATACAAATGTACATTAAAGTTGAAGAATACCACATACCAGAAGAGTGCCTGCAGTATGTAGACAAGAAGTACCGTGATGAAATCCGAGATGAGGTTGCAGTATAACAGCATCTGAGTGTAAACCTTTTGCTGCAACCATGACCTGTTCAACAAGGATCAAAATGAAGGCACTCATTATCTAGTAGTGTGATATAGTAATAAAATCGTTCATCTCAATTAAAGAACCTAAGATTAAAAACTTCAGTCTCATTTTCTCTGTAATATTGGTCGAAAGGATTTAAAACATTATTTGTGTAGCATAAACTATCGATTGACAGTCCCAGTGACTAAACTGAAATCTACCTGTCAGATTTGAAATGATTCAATTTTTGAGAATAATAGTTTTTTTGTACTCACTTGGTAAGTTTGTGCTTCAACACTCCAGTGCTCCGACCAATTAGAGCTTCATTTAAGGGGTGCCCTCTATACCAAGATTTTACTTGAAATTCGTTAGAATCAGGCAGTACATGTGTGTCGATGTTTTGTTGCCTTCTGTCTTCATGGTTTCTTGTCATCAGACTACCAGGTGCGCGGGTCCTGGCGGCACCCGAACTGCCATTGGTATGTCTTTCGGATGAGTCCATGTTAGAACCATGTTTTTCAAGTTTTGGATTAGCCAAAGGCGGTAATTCATCGGAGAACGGGGATTCAAACTCATTTGCTGTGGGGGCGGAGCAAAAAAATGCTGAGTGATAACGTCTCTTTTTTGATAAAAGTGAATTTGTGTATATGGCATACACAAAAAAAAAACAGAGTCAAATGTTCCTTAGGAGTTTTCAAAGATTCTTCATATTATGCACCTACACAAAGCTGGTTGAATGAGCATTTACTTTGCATTATTCTTATTAATAATACTATTGCCATCATTATTATTATCTTGAAGGTTTAGACTCCGTTTCACTGGTTGAATGAAATTCACAAGAAAACTCGGGAAGTTTAAGAAGAAGTGGGACATAACAAAAATTTACTTGGCAATGTATTTGTCTTTACAGAAGCTCGATTTCAGGAGGCAGAAAGCTTAGTAAGTGAAACTTCAATTTTTTCCAGTCTTCAGAACTCAAAAACGATGAAGTCCCGCTGTTCTTCGTTATTTTTTTTGGAAATATGTGAAATTGAACTTTACACTTAAAAGTAGGATGGAAATGAGCTGATAAAAGTTTGCACTTGCGCCAGATCTGATAGAAAACCGTTTAAATGCTTATGAATTATACAAATTGTTTTTTGTATCCATCAGAAATTTTTCGGTTTTGTCAAAAGCTTCTAAAATATTTTGGCAGACACCCATTCTTCATGGTACTGCATGGGCGGTGAAGTCTTGTGTGTTCTACATCGTTCCAAAAATTGATTATATTCTTTCATCACCGATGTCAAATCTTTGATCAATAGAATTTTGACCTTTGGAAGCCTATGTTTCGATTAGGATGCCCTACACAGCTTGAAATAGCTGTGACAAACCAGTGTGACTGATTAAAGCAGAATGAATTTTTTTATTACACTGTCTGGATTGATGGGAGACAACACTGAAGGTAGCAACATGCCAAAGTCCGGCGCTACTTTATGATGATGAAATCAATATATTTTTGAAAGCATTGTGATAATTTGAATTGAAATGTCATTTGAATTAAAATGAGAAAATAGAAATGCACATTGTTGAGTTGGTTGTGATTTATAAATGAACTACAAGTACTAAGGTCGAAAAATTTCTGCACGTAACTCTCCACTCGCGGTCAATACCGGTAACTGATTTATCAAGAGAAGTCACAAGTTAAACTGCATATGCAAGATAACATGACCGAAAAAACACTTCTGACCTCTGATGCGGTAATAGATGTACTCAAAAGGTACGTAGTTGTGATGCTCATGAGTGCCGTCAGACCGTATGTGTCTGTCCAATGCCTGGCAAGCCAAGTCAGGGAAATTCCTGATCAGGAGCGCTAGCGAGTTGCAGGGAACCGCATCGTCAGGAAGCCTCTCGTGTCTCCAGCCTTCTTGTGTGTTGACTTGTTGGTGAACGTCGCGGCAGTAGCGTCCGTTCAAGACTACCTCGCACCAAGAGCTTTCTATTATTGCTTCGAGCGTCGCCTTGTTGAAATTCGATTCTTCTTCGCCATGTCGAGAGGCAGGTTCTCTGAATGTGTGACCAAATAACATAAGTAGACATGCAACGTTAAAAAACTACTTTATATTTCTGCAACTTATCGTAATCAATAGCAAAAACATGAACTGTCTTATAAAATATCCCACTAGGTTTTCACAGTTCTCAGAGTAAAGGAAATAAGGAGTGACAATATTTTAAAAAACTGAGATGTAAATTTATGAGACATTTATGTGAATGGGCGTGTAAAGAAGTGAACAGAAATTAAAAAATTAGAACATGAGTAAAAGGACGAATGAATGATCGAATAAACGAATGAAAGAGTAGTTGGAGAAACGAAGAGATAAATATAATAGATGAAAATTAAAACAATAAATGTGTACGTATAAAAAGAATTGGCAAATGAACCACATAAATACAAAATTTACACACACTGGTTGATATAAAACAAAAAATATGAATTGCTGATATACAGTAATTTAAAAAAGAACATTTTTGTTGTTCATCGTACAGGAATGAAATGATTTTTTGGCAAAATAATGAGTTAATAGATAAATATTAGGTATTTTTCAATAAGAGCAATGATGGCAAAATATATTGCAGACATTTTCCAATCTAGCAGATATAGTTGTTCTAAAGTTAATTCTACGATAATACCTTCAATGGTGTTCAGAGTAGCGTCATTGGTTCTAGTTTTGCAACTTAATGTTAGTAAATTTTTGCAATGAAAACCCTCTGAATTAATTTTAGTGGCCTTTTCCATAGTTGCACTTGATCACGAGTGTTTTTTCCTTTCATGAGTTGAAGTGCAAGCTTAGGAAACTTGAACTGGAATTGATAAAGTTGTCGGAATTTGACGTGAAATTGAGTTTAGTTCTCCAAAGACATCTTATACATTAACCATTTTAGCTAATAAATCAATGAAATTATCTTTATATCTAAAGTGCGCTAAACAAATAGTCGTATAATAGATCCTTTCTAATACAATTTGAGCCGTGGCAGTTAAAATTTAGTAAGAAATCGTTCACCAAGATCTTTCATTTCCAGTGTTTTTATCTCTCTAATTCGTTATCTCTCTCAGGTATGATAATCTAATAATATAATGAGTTGGACTTCTTTAAACATGGCTCACCTGTTTTTTGAACAAAGACCATCAAGGCAGTCTTTGAAGTAGCCATGCAAGCGAACCGAGAACGCTTCGTTGGCCACCTCATGTCTGGCATTGTGCTGCATTTTGCTCAACAAAAAGCGGAAGATGTCGATAAACCCGTGAACATACGCCTTGTCTGCTGGATACTTGTCTTTTGAGTCCATTGAGAACAAGCCCTCTTCTCCACGTTTTTTTCCCTGTAAACCATAACAGTTTAGTTGATACAATCAAGTTTCACCAAAGTTTAATATCAAAAACAATCAGCGTTAAAAGCAGCAAACTATTTTTGAACCTCCGAAGCTTCCCGTTCTGTCCAATTAAGCTTGGCAAAAAATTGACGTTTGATATTATTTAAAATGATGAGGTTATTAGGTTCAAAGGGCATCTACTCTTATTTTACAGCAAATCCTTTTTTCTCTACAATCAGTGTAAAACTAATGATACATAAATACCACCATTAGAGATATTTGTTGACTCGTTCTATGTGTTGATAGCGTTTCAAACGTACCACAATTGATTAAAAAACCAATTTTTTTAATCTACCCTTGTATCAGAAGCCCCTAATGTTCTCATACTCTTAAATTTTATCCTCTTCAAACACTTAAAGCGAATTTAAAACAAACGTCTGCTGAGTAAAAGAATTCCAACGTGACACACCGGGTTATGCGCCAGCAGCAGTTCGCAGCACTTCATGTGCCCTCCACTTGCCGCCAGGTGCAACGGATGAGTAACATTTTTCTCAGGGACCAGATCCTCTGCGGGAATTTTGTCAAGTAGCATTCCCAAACTTTTTTCGTTGCCATTTTCTGCTGCATAGTGTACTGCAGTTTTAAATTCTTTAGTTTGCTGTAAAATATATGACTTTGCATTAAGTTTTTTATCCAGAAGACGCTTAATCAAGTCAGCGTTGCCAGAAGACGCTGCCACATGGAGAGGAGTCAGTCCTTTTTTGTTGGTTGATTTAACGAGTTCTTGAGCGTTCCACAGCAGTTCATCGACGACATGCTGCCGGTCATCATGATCTTTCAGCAGCTCTCCAGACTCTCCAGCTATGACATGTAGTGCAGAGTCCCCGTTTTTATTTTGAACTAACTTGTCGAACAAAACCTGTTGAAGTAGTTTTTTGGCGGCAGAGTAGTTCTGTGCTTTAATTGCCAGGTGAAGTAGGCTATTATCACTCGCATCACGAAATTCTAGTAGATATTTGTGAAATTCAGGCCTCTCGGTCATTTGCTTCAAGCACTTCAGTGACCTGGAATTTACTGAAAAATCAACGAGCTCCTTCACTTGTTCATGGGTTAGCTTTGTGGTATCGGGAGCTTTCTCCAGAAAATGAGCAAAGCATTTGCTGCTCCCTCCTTCAATTGAAGAGTGTAGGCATTGTTTAAGAAAGTTTCCATCGTGAAGTGGAATCTTTTCCTTTTCCTCAGATTCATCATACACGCTTTTAAAGAAAAAGTTGACAACTTGAAAACTTTTAGTAGCAGCATAATGTAAAGCAGTTTTTCCTTGCTTTGACTCCAGATTCAGGTTAGTTTGTGTCAGTTTGTTGCAAATGATGAGAAAACCTTGTTCGGCGGCAAACATTAGCGCGGTCATGCCGTCGGCAGTTTGCATGTTCAGGTATTGAACAAGTTTATTTTCAGGGGAATCTTCTTTGCGTGAAGAAACTTCGTTGAGCAACAGCTTCACACACTTCACCGAGCCACTTAGCACAGCAAAGTGCAGCGGGGTTTCCTGGTCGCAGGTCAGCGCGAGAGGATCTCCTCCGTTTTTCAGGAGGAGATCCAAAATTTCCGGATTTCTCCTTTTACACGCAAGGTGAACGACTGTTAAGTTTGCCTCACATCTTTTTTCAATTAAGTTTTCCCTTCGCTCATTTGTATTGTTTTTGTTTCTGTGGTCCGGTAACAATTCATTCGTATCATTCCTCATCTCTGATAGTTCTTTCCACGCGTCAATGAGTACTTCACAGAATTCAATATTGTCATTCTCAACTGAAATATGTAAAGCTGTTTTGTTATTTTCCGTTATACAAAAAGTACCGGGCTTAAGTCTGGCAATGAAATCATTTTTGATGTTTGAGTAATCTTCTTTTCCAATGGGAGCCACCTTGTGTAACAAAAGATCGTTTTTTATTTCCTCGTTTGGATCGCATGTGTCATCCTGAAGCACCCCGAGAAGCCTTTGAAAATCGCATCCAGAGACCGGACTAGATTCTTCTTCCGGCCTAAAAAAGAAATTAATTTTCACACTAATTGAGAAGGTAAATTGTTTTTAGTAGAGAAAAGTCATTATTAGGTAAGAATGTTGTGTTATTAGAATGTTGTGTAATAATCGTTTTCTCATTAATGACAGTTTATACTATAAACAACGACTGAAGTGACTTACTAATATGGAAAGATCTCCTAATATATTAAAATTGTGAGTTCAATCAATGAGAATATTTGCTCCAATGTGCAACAGAGTTTGCACGTTCAAAGTTCAAATTTCATTACTTTTGATGACACCTATTGAGTAATCTGAAAGGAAATTACAGTTTGGAGAAATTTAACACGGTAGCGTTAACTCATAAAAACTTTAAAACAATTCCTCTCTCAAATATTTAACATGATAGCTCACCTGTCGGAAGATTTGAGCTCCCCTAAGAGCATTGTTTCATTTTCGTGCGTCAATGTATCAGCAGCCATTGTCTGACGATGCGCAACTAGACACCGAGAGCTTGAATTTCACATCACCTTAGTTGGCAGGAATTTTATCTGGAACACAAAAATTGCAGTGTGTTCACGCAACAGTTTATACAGTAAGAAATTTCAAAAATTAACTTTATGCCCAACAAACTGCTATTATATCCATCAATGGTTAAATGAGGGAAACGCTTACATTATGATGGCTCCTAAAGAGAGGCATGTACTGTGTGTTCCGTATATTGGCGTGGATTTTTTTCTGATAAAAAATTCGGAGGCATCCCTTGCAGAGCAGCCACTTATCTCGACTTTATAAGCAGCATTCAAATGGTTATTCTTAATGGTTTGCATGGGTTGATTTGTTTAGACTTGTCATTCTTATGTTCATTCTGAGTTTGATCTGAGTGCAGTCAAAAGTTTTTGTTGTTAGGTCAATTGAAAAGAGTTAACTCTTTTATTCAATGTCACAAAGTAATTTGAAAATGTTTAAACTAAGCTCCGAACCCCAGAATAGCCAATACCGATTTTTAAATAAATATAACGTAATGAAGACGACACTCTTTTCAACTCAGGATGTTCTTCACCCGCCAGAACTACACTTTATGTTTTCTCGTTTTAGCAAATTAAACATTCCTCGATCAATGAAGTTCAAATAGAGTGGAGATTCAGAAGAACAAAATATATACCATGGTTTTAAATGTCATTTATGATCGAAGGAAAAGGTGGAAATTTCATGATCTTCGCTTAATCTACTGAACTCTTCATGAAATGAAAAGTTATTTTGTAGCATACACGTTTACGAAAATATCATCAGCAAAACTCTCAGTTTCATTGAAGCGCTGCTAAAAGAAAAGAAACATGGACTAATAGCAGATCACTATATGATATAAAGAACGGTTATTGAGCTCTAACACAGAGATGAATAAATTTACCTTTGCGATCTGATCTTTTTATAATTATTTTTCATTAAGCACTTCTTATACTTAGGAAAGAACGATTTATCTAAATCGACGTTTTGATTACTAACTTCACACCATAATGAAAATTGGGAGTAAAATCATAATCTGAAAATGCAGGAACGAAATGCAAAACAATTGAAAACATTTCACTTACAATTATTTTTAAATCAATATCGACGTGA
>JACJUY010007178.1:4617-15580 GCA_014220935.1 Platorchestia sp. MABIK
GTGCAATATCTTTAGTTTAAATAGACTCATTTAGTCGACCTAATTTATTAGCATAATTAATTAACCATGCTTTTTTATTATTTTTGATAATAATAATGAAAATAAGTAGTTGTGGAATTTTTCAGTATTACCATTTTATATATTGATATTAATAATAACCATACCACTAAGTCTATTTAACATAGAACCCCTTGTATTGTGATGCCACTCACCCTCTTTTACAACAGAAATTAGAAAAATTTCTGCATCTATTGTTAATTTAGTGCTGATGAACTTCAAAAGTTAAAAACTGAAAGTTTTTTATATTCTGTGTAAAAGTTTTTCTCTGAGCAAGTAAAAGCGTGATCTTTTTGGGTGGCTGGTATTGTTAATGAGAAAAAAAGTTCTTGAAAATCCAAGCTTTTTTTGGTTAGTTTCTAAAAAATGGACAAATTTTTACTTGGATCCCAAGTTTTGTATGTCACGCATACTTCATACTTCTAGTCAGGTAAATGCATTCTTTCTTGTTTTAGTTACAATTTGAATGAAAGCCAAGATAAAACAAGCCTGTGAGTAAATTGATGCATTATAAAAATATTAATCTACAGGGTCATTGAGTCCCTAGCGATTTCATTGAGAAAGAATTGCCACAGTAATTTTTTACATTGTCGTTTCATCGAACAAATGGTATTATATAATTGTAATGAAGTGCAAATTAGCTGTGATACTCCAATTCTTATGCAATGTCACATCAATTTGAGGTATTTTAGTGATCAGTCCATTTATGATTGAACTATCTAAAAATAAACTCTGTGTGGAAATTACTGTGATCTAACTAGAGCTTAATTTTTTTCAAAATAAATGGCTTTACCTTTTTCATTTTCTCGAATAAACTATCTGTGATATTCCTAAACTCTAAATAAATTTAGAGGTTTTTCTACATGAATTTAAAATCTCTCATGGAAAATTTTGTTTTTCAGTTACTTTATGTGAAATGTGCATTTGTAGAATTCTGTTTTAAATTTCTGGTAATCAAATTTTTATTTCAAATGAATTTCAAAGCTACTCATTGTTTTTTATATTCCACTGTATTCTGCTCAGAAATATGCATTCTTTTCATACCAGGAGTAAAATGCTTATACTGAATTGTCAAGCAGCAAAGTAATGAATCAGAATCTGTTCTTCAGTAACTGTGTTATTGGTGTAAATGATACACAAATTAGTTACCTCTTTTATTGAAAATAAATGAACAAAAATGATAAAACTAGGGAAGCAGGAACAACACTGTGGTAATGGCCAGTTGTGTATAAAAATTATTTAGCTCCCCTGAAATAGGTAGTAGAAATTTTTTTTAACAATTTTAGAACTTCAAGTGGTAAATCAAGATGATTTTATTTAAAATACCACAATACATACATATGAATATAATTACTTATCAGACAATATATTTAGAGAGTTACTGAAAACCCTACCAAAATCTTAATGTAAGTTGTACAATAATCTCTCAATCGCATCCTACCTATACGAATTATATAATTTGTACACGAGTTTAATTCTTAAAAATATCAGTAACATTTAAGCCTAGTAAGAACAAAAAATTTTCCAGCAGACCAACTCACATTAGTCATTTGCTAAATACGTTACATCAAATATAGGGATTTTTTCTTAATTGTGAAAGACTGCCTACACATTTTTAGGCAGAAGCGACTAAATTTTTATTAAAAGTTTGTTTTCAGATTTTTTAGGGTAGGATAAATACAAATGAATAAGCATTTGTGTTTTTATTCAAAACGATTAATGTACATTGCTTGTAAAGATGGCGAACAACATATCATTTAATGAAAATTCCTTCGTTGTGTATCAACAGAAAAATCTGCACTTCCTTTCGATATAATAAAATGATTTGGACGAATAAATATACGATATGTATAAAACATATATAAATAAATTTACAATAGCAAGCAGAGCTATATCCGCTAACGGTTACATTATAATAAGTGTAATGTTAAAAAATTAATGCCCATCGATTTAAGTAAATGTGTGCGTGTAATAGGTCGAATATTAATTATTATTTGAAACAAAAATTCATGTTCAATACGCTTGTTTCACAAAAATTGTCCGACAGCTATCAGCTGATGCAATCTGTTTGTAAACATTGCTCGAGTAACCTCAAAATCGTGTTCACAGTTGCATTTTCGGATTTGGTCAAGAGTTACCCCGATGAGAGCTACGCGGGTGTAACTCTCGGGGTTATGACTGGGAAAACGCCTCAGGTGTCTGCACTGGATTCTGTAGCCTATGTTTGTTTACTTTAATTTTGTTTACTATATTTGGGCTCAAAATAATGAAATTAAAAAGGATTGTATATTCAAAGGATATGAAATATAAGTTCTTTAAAATTTTGTATTATTGTACCCTATAACAGCCCAACCTACTATATATTGTAGTCTCTAAATTTAAATATATGATACATTTTTTCAATAAATTTTTTATAGACATGATCAATTTAACCAAATGACCTTAATCATCAATAAAAAAAGTTAAAAGAAAATTTGGGCAGATATGGGTTAAATGTGCAGAACTCAAATTTGGCATGTAGTTTAATGATGCTACAGTGCATATATCGGCGTGAGCAATGTTTCCTTAATACAAATAGAATAACTAACAAAACTCACCCATGATGAGCTATCAATACGGGGATATTAATGAATATAGATTCTAGAAAATAATACTACTCTACAGATGAAAAGAAGAAAATATATATATATAACAGGATGTCGACTGATATTTCATTTCCAAATTTTCATACGTTTTTACTATTTTTAACTACCTTCAACAGCATAAAATTACAACCTAATTTTTACATAATAAATGTCCAAATATAAGTAATTGGCCTATAAAAAGTAGCTTGAGTCAATAATACACTCAGTAACACAGGTTCTAAAAAGTTCCAAGTGAGTTGTCGCGTTTTGCAAGCGCGAGTTCTTAGATTTCTTGTGGCAACATCGCTGCGGACCTTCCGCACTGGTCCGCCAGGCTGATGCGGCATGTTTTTGGCCGAGATGATCGAACAGAAACGTTCTCCCAGGATAATCTTAAGTTTTAGTGTTTCAGTGTAACCGTGATAGAATATTTTTGAATATTGTGTTAGAGTACCTTTGACTCATTGTGTTTTCTGTTAACCATGTTTGTTTGTTTGTGTCTTTACTGAGTGTTGGTAGTGGTGAGCAGCCGGTTCCTATAGCATTCAAGGATGTTGCTGCAAATCGGCGAGTCACCTATATCGAGTCGAGTTAGTGTTAATAAATTCCTGAGGCCTCCTACAGCAAGTACGCTGCATTGTGGTGCTAGAAACTCTGTGTTGATTTAAGCTATGTAAGTTGAGGTAGTCAGCAGCTTGGAATTGAAGGTGCCTGTAAGAGTGGTAGCCTGTAACCAAGAATGACTGTTGCCAACATGGCGCCTGGGTGTAAGCATGGCTGCTAAATTGGTTTCATGTAAAATGTGAACAGCAGGTTAGCAGTGACTTTGCACTTACCGACTTGTGTATGGCTCAGTTGAGATTGGCTCACCTTTGTTTGTTGTGACTATTGAATACCCAGACTGATACCAGCATTTATGCACTTTTTGCCCGGGGACAGTCCATCTTGTGATCAAAATTGGACAATTTAAGCGGTTTATTGACACATGTGATTATTGACTTGCGTAGGGCTCAGTTGGGATTAGTTCCCCTTTATTTGTTGTGACTATTGAATGCCCAGGTTGATACCAGCATTTATTTACTTGTTGTCCGGGGACAGTCCATCTTGGGATTTAAATTGGACAATTTAAGCAGTTTGTTGACACATGCGACTGTTGACTTGTGTGGGGCTCAGTTGGGATTAGTTCACCTTTATTTGTTGTGACTATTGAATGCCCAGGCTGGCACCAGCACTTATGTACTTGTTGTCCGGGGACAGTCCATCTTGTGATTTAAGTTGGACAATTTAAGCAGTTTATTGGCACATGCGACGCAGACGCAGAGTGTTTCTCAAGCCTGTCACAATGGTCAAATTTGGGTATGGCTACCTGCAGGCCCCCAATTTTTCTGCTGAAGAACTTTAAACTGACTCATTTAATCTGGTGTGACATTGGGCCGATAAATGAGATAGTTAATTTGACATTGGATGATTGTGTTTAATTAGATGTATTCGTGCATATTGATATTTTAAGCTATGACTGTCCAACGGCTGAATAAGCTGTCGTGCTTGCCTGTGAAATTGGTTGAGGTGCTAGTTTGCCATTTCTGTTGTAGCATTGCCTTTGCATCAGAGACCTAATCCTTCCTAAGCCCCTTCCGCAGGTAGAGTAATAAAAACAAGATAGTCTCACTATCTATATTGTAGATTGAAAATAGAAGACTTACATGGAAACGTGAAATACCGCCCCCCATTTCTTGTAGGTAACTACAATAAGGTGTTGTCAGGTTATCCCCCTGAAAGTTGTAAACCTGTGCCCACAGCAGCACTTAATTTCCGTGAACCGCTGGGCTCTAGCCCAGCTCCTGTAATAAATCCAATGGGGGGGAGTACAATGTCCTCTTTTTCGACCACCTTGGTAAATGTATGTGTTATAATTATGTCCAAGTGGTGCTGTTGAATTACTAAACTTTTGTGACTGGTTACGTAGAGTCAGAGACACCTCGAATTGTTAGAGCGTTGTTCATATAGGAATATCGTGTAACTTCAATTCAGCGTCTACCTGGTTGTCATCTGTATCTATAGTTCTACCTGACCCTAGCATTTTATAAGTGTCTCATTAGGTTGACGGCTCATATCTGAGTGTGCCATTAGGATGCACTTATGAAAATTTTGCGAGGACTCGCCTGTAATTTGTGGGTTGGCTGAGCCGCTGAAGTATTACCCGTGTTCACTGAGATGTGTTTGCTTGCGCCGGTGATCATTATAGATCATTGTCATTAGAAGATCTCACTTGGCCTTGGCAATTGTTAGGCGCTCCTTGTACCTTGTTATAGTATGTCGCATTTATTCCATAATCTAAAAATGTCCTTGTTGTGCAGTTTACGACGTCAAGAGAATTAAGAAACTGAAGAATTTGCCTGTTCTTCGGTACTCCTTAGCGTCCGTAATTTTGACCCGTAACGTGAAGATCGTAAATCTACCGTCGAGTCGAAACATTAGTTAATACTTAAAATACTTGATACAAAAAGGAGCAACCAATGCATTATTGCAAAAAAAGTTACCAAAATTCCAAATGTATCCCATTCTACATAGACTAACAAATGTTCAGCAAAGACCTTATCTCAACATATGTCAACTATGAGAGCAACAGTTCATCATATAAAAAAAATAAACTGACTGGAAATGAGTTGACACCACTGACAGGAATATTTCCCATAAACTGCAACTAATTTCTTATTCTTGGAGAGGGAAATTTTAAAAAATCTTTATACTCTTTAGACATAAGTACATTAGTTTCAATTATCAGTATATTATCTCACTTCATAATTTTTACTACCTTGACAGGTAAAGTGACCCCTGAGACAGAATGTACAATTTTTCACCACCTTTTTTTCCATTTTCCAAATTTACTACTTTACTACCTAGAAGACACTCTATATAATTATTGAGACAGACATTAGACATGATTTTCTAAGCAGGGCTTGTTGTTTCATAGATTTTTAATGCACTCACACATTAATAAAATTATGATGAGCAACATCAATTTGCACCTTATATCTGATATTGATAATAGCAATTGGAATAGCATAAATGGGAAGCTTTGCTCTGTGTCAATTGCAAAAAAAATGACCATGAAAATTGAGTATATTTTTACTTAAATGCACTCAAAGATTTAAATAATTTTGTTCCCAAAAATTGATACACGAACACATTTAAAGACGTTCAAACGGAACAACATTTTGCTTGCTAATGCGTTATTTTTGAGATAAAACATTAATAACATTCAGGTAAGAATATCATGATAGAGTTGGAAGCGTAATCGCCGCATTGTTGGAACACGCGCAGATTCTTAGCGGAAGAATATCTACCTTGGTATGGCTAAGTTAAGTTATTTCAGGTTAGTTTAGGTTTATTGGTTTCTTCACTTTCATATACAATGTTTTTTTCATTTTCAAAGTTGAATAACTCAAAAATTTTGCATCAGCAAGCAAAACGTCATTCATGGAAATTGTTCTTAAATGTGGTCCTTTAGTAATTCTAGGGCATATTCTGCTAGCACATTAAATTATAAATTGACCAAAACCTGCATTGTCTGTAGAAAATCAAAGACAAGGTTTTGTGTGTCCCTTGTAAACACTTGACTTTCAGGTGCACAGTAGGAAATTATTTTAATTTTTCTGAAAGTTTTAAATGAGATAGACTACACAACCAAAAAAAGCTATTGTTAAGCTACATTCAGCTCACTAAACACAAGTTTTATAGTGTGGCAATCCAAACTAGCTTTCATCCTGAGCACCGTTTGTTTACAGTTTGCTCCTTGCTAATTTGGATCTAAAAATGGGAACAAAATTTTTTACATTACCAATAAAGTTTTTATTATGAACCGATTATAGTTTGTCATCACATCCTACTTGCTAATAAATTAACAGACAATATTTACATAGTACTATTAAAGCTGATGGCACTCTGCTACCATATTTTGTTGCCACTTTGGAATGAAAAGCTCATGAAAAATTTGTCTTCACAATTGAAAAATAAATAGGATGTCAAAAATAAATATTGAATTGTAGTACATTCCATTTCCATGCTTATTTTTTGCCCTGTATTGTAAATTCGAGGCGAGTAGATAGCATTTTCCAATGGAACCGGCATTTGGTTTCAAAGATTTCATAAAGAAATGCATCGCCACTTGTAAAGATTAGTAAAAAACCATGTTTTCTCCATTGAATTCAAATACATTTTAAATTTCTTACCTTCAAGGTCTGCAAGCACGTAAGGCAAAGGCACAACATCACATTTTAATGGTAAGTGCGTCTTGAATGGCGCAAGGATTCTTCACAAGTCATTCATTTTGAAATTTTACTTGCTTGAATCATTTAACTGGACATTTCCACTTGCTGCAATCCATTCTTTAAAATTAATACGTGGATATTCGAAATATCGTAAGTCTGGTTGGTTTTTAGAATTACTTTCGCACCCAGTAAAAGAACACTTTTTAATTCTAATTCGAGGCAGCGGCGACATTGCGACCTCCTCGACTCGTGAACACTTTGAATGACGCTGCAAGTTTGTGAATGTGATGTCGTACGGTACTCGTACCGGATTCATGAACTCGCAGTGGTGCCAGATTTCGGGCTAGCAGCGTTGCCAGATTTAAGCGCTGCTATTGGTCCGCTTCCATGACGTCCCCTACAACACCACTCGATTCTATGAAAGACTGGTTTTCCGCTACCTCCTTTATGTATACCGTGGTGGAAGGTGAGTCCGAGTGCTGGTAGGCGTGCTACCGTAGCTCTCGCGACTTTATTTTCCGGCTAAAGCCCACACAAAAATAACTTGAAATTGCTTAGTTTATTCTTAAGTGAATGGCAGTTCCACTGGATTACTTTGGTTTCTTCAGAGGACATTTGGTTTGAGTTGAAAAGGAATTAAGACTGGAAGTTCCATTTTTTGCTAGTGGCTTGTCTTAAGAATGCTGAGATCTTTCCACAATGCGGGGCAAGGGCTGAGCATGGGCTTTTTGGTTCTTTTGTTTGCCTTGCAATAAATGACTCTCTATTACTGGGGATGACACTACATTATCAGGAGCATCCTTATTCAAGACAGAGCTTGGTCTCTTAGGTGCCATTTTGTCAAGGCTCTGCGCACGTGTTCTCATGGGGCTAGAGGCTGAGTCAAGCTGAGTTGGTTTTGTAGAGAGACTTACTATCTGAAATCTCTCTTTTACAATTTTTGTAATTATTTTAGTTGGGTTGGACTTATCAGAGATAGCAGATGTGTTACATTAAGGTAAGAGTTTTGCCAAAAGTTCAATGGATTGTAAAATGGGAACATCCTTTAGAGTAGTTTCTTTGCTGTCATCACAAGTTTGGGTACTAACTGAGCTCTTGTTTGGAGACTCGACTTTGTCTCCGCCTCCAGCCCTAGCTACAGAGCGCAACATTATTGGTTGCTCAGTTACTACTCAACTGGTATGATCAGACGGAGCATTTTTATTCCGCGTAAGTTTGAGAGCGTCACTGTATGAGATCTTGTTCACTGTTTGTACCTCCTCTACTTGTTTTGCCTGTTTGACTACAGAGCATCCTCCAAAACTAGCCGCATAGCTGCCTCCACAATTGCAGCATTTGAGCGTACCTTGAGTAGGACAGTCCTTCACGATGTGGGGGCCACTGCAAGCCACACCGTGGAGAGCCCCTGCAGTTTGCAGCACTGTGGCCAAATTTCTGGCACTTAAAACATTGCCAGGGTCTTCCCACAAAAGCGTTAACTTTGTAGCGTTGATGGCCTAAGTACACATAGGATGGAAGGGAACAGGTGTTAAAATGAACTTTAAACATGGAGGTTTGGGATTTTTCTTTACCTTTGAAGATTCTTTCTGCAGTGGTGATATCGTAGCCTGCCAGCCTCAGTGCTTCAGTCAAGTCTTAATTGGTGGTATCTTCCCCAAATGGTCCAATTACTCCCAATGACCTGGTTTGATTTAGAGGTAATCTACATTTTACTACCCAAGTGCCTATTTCAGTGACAGACAGAAGGATAGGCAGATCTTTAGTAGCACTTTCATGCAGTGTCACTACTAGTAAGTTTTTCTGAAAGTTTTTAGACATTCTGCTGATGCCTGATTTGCCTAGAGGAGAATTAGCCAAGGCTAAGGAGATATCATTAGCAAAAAACTTGGTAACTGGGCGATTGCCAGCAACTGATTCTATGATGATAACACATGGCTTCTCTGCCTGTGTTACATGTCCTTGGGTATCTGAGTCTTGGAGGCCAACTTGATTTATAGCTCTTTGAGCTGAGGAAGTGAGAACCTCGGGATCTGAGCTGTTCATGTTTTGGCTACCCTGCTGGCAAAATCCCTCAAAGTTTGGGTTTTCTGGACTTGAGATGAGTTGTGAATTTTTTCCCTTATTCAGGTCTACCTGATTTGAAATTGAAGGATTTGACTGATTTTGGTCCACAGCCATAAGCACTTCTCCTGATAACTGAAAATCAGAAGTTGGAAGTGAAGTTAGGTTAGTTGAAAGGGAGGGCAGAGAAGGAGAGTCCCCCTCCGAGTCTCCATCAGAAGACCCAGAGGTGTCATTCCCTTTCCTTCTCATTTTATGTCTCCCGATACCGTGCTGGCAATGAAGCAGACACATTCGAAAGAAGAAAAGTAGATGGACACTTGTTAAATTATTGGTTGATGGATACTTTACATTTTACTCACGCTCTTGCTTGTCGACCGTCCACCTCAGCTGACAATCACGAACTCCCTTGTCTAGTTCATTCATCAGCAAGTCCGTTATGATTTGCTTTCTGGTGGATTCACTGGTCCTGCCTCAGAGGAGATGCTTGTTGCCATATATGCTGTAAGGAGGCTCATCATCCCACTTTGGCTAGGTTCATCTGTCGTGGGAGTGCAGCTTTCAATTGAGCAAACCATGAGGCACATTAGTGCACTTTTCTCTCTCGCTGATGAGCTGCTGGAAATGAACTCGTCTGTTGCCTGGACCTACTGTGGCTGGTATGATTTTCTCAGCTCCATTACTGAGGATCCGTACTGCCTCAGGGTCAGGCAGTCTTCAATCTGCGTGGAGAAATTAACTGTGCCTCCAAAGAAAGAGCCAAGCCCAGATCAACCGGTAATCTGTTTTGTCAAGAAAGAAAATTCCAAAACTCAGCCGATGTCCAACATGCCGTCCTGTTCCCTTTTGGATGCTGCCAGACCTGGTTTTAGAAGTCCATCAGCAACTAGGTCAGCACATGGGCGTGCACGAATCATTGAAGAGATTTGTTTATTGGACACCACTGATTCTGAAGAGATTCAATCGGAATCAGATGAGTCGTTGTTCAATTACAAAAAGACAAATAAAGGACATCGTCATCATTACCACAGAGAGGTGGTAAAATCAGCAATTTTACAGCTTGATAGATGGGAATCATTGCAAAGCTTCTTTTATTCTTACGAGTACTACTTCCACAAAAAAATTTGAGGGTGGTTCACGTGACTGTACACAGGAGCTGGGCAATTTGCTCCCTCCAGAAATGAAGGCCTATTATGATGCTCTAGGAGGTCGTCACCTGAAGAACAGTGCAATGAAGAATGAGCTGTCCTTGTGGTACAAATCGTATAAGAGTAAAGGAGCTAAATATTGGCGTGAACAACTAAGCAGTGCTCAGCGGTACCAGCCTCCACAACTTGAAACCGCAGAACGGCCCACAACGGCTGATTCTTCCTCCGGCATCTCCTGCCGCTGCGGTATTCCAGCATCGCTTGCGGCTGCTATTGAAAAAACCGAGTGGGGAAAAAATTGTAACATTTATAAGTTATTCAAATTTATTTTTCAGCCCGAATCAAAATGAATTTAATTAATTACGGGTGGTTACACATTAGCGATGACTTAAATAAATCCAGCAAAGAAAGCAAATGAAGTTTGCCGATTTGATTTGAGCTAGGAATTTTAGGGTTCGTAGATAAAAAGCCGGCGGATTGAGCATGCAGCGATGCAACACGCCGGGTGCGGCGCTTCCGGCAGCAGCCCACTTACGGCCTCCCCAATAGCAGCCATCTGAAGATCATGAAAGCATAAGTTCAAGTTCAAGTATAATGTTTGACGAACAAGTTCAAGTTCAAGTATAATGTTTAACGAACAAGTTCAAGTTCAAGTATAATGTTTAACGAGCAAGTTCAAGTTCAAGTATAATGTTTAACGAACAAGTTCAAGTTCAAGTATAATGTTTAACGAACAAGTTCAAGTTCAAGTATAATGTTTAACGAACAAGTGCAAGTTCAAGTATAATGTTTAACGAACAAG
>JACJUY010007179.1:7331-22568 GCA_014220935.1 Platorchestia sp. MABIK
TACAGTGGAGATAATTTCTAAGTTATGTTTTTAAAATCGTGCTCTACATACGAGCACAAGACTTCCAAGGTTCTGCAATATTTCTACCACGAATAAGTGGTTCCTCCTTTTCGAGGAATCGAATCCTACACTCTCACAACTCGTTCACTCAGTCCAAATGTATTTTGCTCACTAATTTCCGAGAAAGACGTAATTTTGTCTAAAACATTCTTGCCTCAAGCAATCAAAAACTATGGCTTTAAGCTCGTATGTATTGTACATCATTTAAACAATTTAAAAAATTTAAACAATTTATTTACCATAGGTGGGTGATACAGAGGTAGAATGTTTCTTAAATCATCACCTAATGATGTACATACAAGATTAGTCTTATAAATTTTCTACATAGTTTGCACCTGTAATACTCTCGCATGACCTCACTGTGCAAGAGTAAGTTTTCTTCGATCTCTCTTTCACTATCTAGGCTGTGTAATTCCAAGATATGGTTTGTTTCCTATTTCGAGTCTACATGGCTGAAGTTTTTTAACGCAGAAGCTGTGCAGGCGTATTTATTAGTGTTGAACCCTCCAGAGCCGAACTTAATAGTAAACTTTCACGGGCAAACGGCGCTATAAAGTTACATCAACTACCGATTTTGTGATAAACTTCTAGTTCAGGAGGTAAAAATTAGCTGATAAGCTGTCATGCTACAGATATCAAGGATTAGATAAGATCTGAAGAGAACTGCTTTCTTGACAACACACTATCTCTGAACATGCCCTTTACTCATGTTGTGGTCTTATAATACAATAGTTTCATTCGCATCATTAGTAACATTTGAGCTTTTTTATGCTCTGCTGACTCTACTAACCGATGAGGCATAACCAGTGGAATTGTAAATATTTCACATTGTGATAATACCTACTGTATTAAAAATACTTTTTTTCTCTTCAAATCTGCCTGGAAATGCGGTTAACTCTCGTACTTTAGAATACTGAGAGACTTCAATCCAGTAATGGTCAAGACAATTTGTTAATGTACTTGCAGTGAAAACGCAAACATTTTCTGGGAGCTGGTTTCATATACGGACTATTTCATATGAAAACAAATTTAGAGAATGAGGTGTCTAAATATTTTCCTCAGTGCCGAATAGCCTTTCTATGGTATATTAAATTCAACAAGATATTTGTAGGTCTCAATTAACTGACCTCGCAATCTTCTTTGTTCAAAATAAATGCGTTTAGTCACTTGGAGAAGTCGCTCGTAACTGAGGTTATGGAGTCCTGGAATCGTTTTCGTAACTTTACGCGTAATTCTCGCCACTTCTTTGATATTTCGTTATAGAGTAGAGGACCAGAGTTGCACTGCATAATCTAGATGTAGTCCGACTAGTACATTATAGAGGGCTAATAAATGTCTTTCACCTGGATTCACAGTACCTTGCCATGAAGTTAAACATTCTGCTCGCATTCCTAGCACTTTTTTATAGTTGTTTATGCTTGAAATCTGTGGTGATAGTGATGCCAAGATCGTCTTGTTCACTTGGTGCTCATTCATGGTGTGGGAAGCGTCGATTATTATTTCTAATTAGCATTAGTGGGCATTTTTCGATGTTAAATGCTCATTTGGCAGGATGAGATTCACTAAAGAAGACGATGAAATTCACTTCAGGTCTGCTTGAATAGTATTTCTGTTTCGCTCTGTGAACACCCGATGACGAAATTTTAGTCATTTTTGCTTATGATTCCAAGGTCAAAGTTGACGAGTGTTGAGTAGTAGACCTAAGCGGAACATTTAAGGTCTGCTACTCTTCACCATCCCCTACCTTTGCTCGAAAATAGCTAGTCTCTGAGTGCGACCAGTGAGCCAGTTTCGTTTCCATCAATACTTCTCCTGAATACCATGGACTTCTAGTTGTCAACGATTTTCTGTGATACTGCTTTCGCTTTAAATCGTGGTTACAACTTCTTTTTGACATGAAGTATGGAAACACCGCCCCTCTTGCTTGCCGAGGGTCTACCAACATGGTACACGGCTCTTTTCAGTGAGACTTCCGCTAGAAGATGTCTTCCATTTAGATCTAACAAAATTTTATTTCGAGACATTACATCGTGTGACAGGGTTAATGCTGTAGCTTGCGTTTCTTTCATTTTCGGTAGAATGCTTTAAACCAGTGGTTCTTAACCTTTTTACTTCCACGCCCTCTTTAGGGTATATATTTTCCTCTGAGCCCCCTTAGTGTTTTTAAAATGTGTGACGTTTAGGTTTTAAGGCAGTGACGAAAACACGGATTTTCTATTGAATCTATTAAGAAACTTCAAAACGAAGAAAATTCCAAGAAAATTTAGCATCTTTACTAAAAATACGTTTCGGAGTCCCAAAATCATTACGTCTGAAATAAAAAATCAAATTACAATGAATTGTAGGTACTAAAAATATATCATGAGAGTAAAAATACAAGGTTGCTCCTTTTGTCGGTACAAAGATTGGCTTCCCAGTGATATGCGAGTCTCTTTGGTGTACTCTATAGTTGTGTACAGTGCACATCTTTGTACGTCGGCATGACGTCACGAAAGTTCTATATCAGAGTGGCTGAGTATAGGGGTAAATATGTAAATAGAGGTAAATGCAATGTCCCGATGTCTCCTGCCGATTTCAAAATTTTACATTCTGCTTACATGTTACATTGTCAATTATGACCTCAGGATTTTTAGAGACGTAGATTTTCAAGCGAAACCCTGATTTGAACAATGTGGACAGTTCTTACTCTTTGCAAATAGTGAATAGGTAGAAACCTCGTCATTACCAGCTCAATTTAACTTCATACTTGTATTTTACGCGTGTTTTTATGCTTCCTTGTTTTGTTTTTCTGTGGCATACTTTGTATTTGTACTCTCATGATAAATTTTTAGTACCTACAAAACATTGTACTTTGATCTTTTAATTCAGATGCTTTGATTTTTGTTTTTTGAAATGATGATGGACCGGGACTCCGAAACGTATTCGTAGTAAAAATGCAAAATTTTCTCTGAATTTTCTTCGTTTTTAAGTTTCTCATAAGGTTGCGGTTAAAGCAAATCATTGACGGGTTCAGATCTGTTGATTCTATTCTATTTAATATAAACCAATAGCATATTTGATACTGCATCATTGCTATTAGACGCCAAAAAAAATTAGTGGGACTTTTGGCACCGTTTCTTTGACACTAGATTTTGAATGCGAGGCTGATTCTGAGGCACTGTTCTGGTGTGACCAATCAGAGACTATAATTCCTTACACCAATATGAGCTGATGCATAAAGTGATTTCAGAATGCAGTAACAAACGAGATAAGTACACGTTCACAACACACTGTCTTAAGAGTAAAGGGGTTGGGTAGACTCAATGTCGGGAAATTGTATGCAGTTGGACTGGTAAATAAGAGCTCACAACAAAGAAGATTGTAAATAAATCTTCAAATTTAATCAACAGTGAAAGTTCACTCTTTTGTCGAAAATATTACTTGGAAAATCAGGCTTTACTGCGGAGGCTCCCCCTCCCCCCCCCCTCCTCAGGTTAAGAACCACTGCTTTAAACATTGCCAAGCAACATTTTTAGGGCACCGTTATTTTGTAGTGCAAGAAGACCCAGTTACTGAAAATTAGAAAGTGAATGTTAAAAGTAGATATTTTAACGAACAGAAAAATAACTTAGATTTCCTCTTAATATTATGTTCACTTCATGAACATTCATTAACCTCAACATTCTGTTAAGAAGGAGGCTTCAACATGGAAAACGCCCGGCCAAAATTGTCAGTGGGTAGCTGGAACCCCGTGTCGGTAACGGCTATCACCACTGACGCTCAACGCATATCAATCTTCTAATTTGTTAATCTAGATGATAACTTCAACCTACTGAATATCACAATCTCTATTCAAGCACTCAGGTTTGACTATTCAAAATTGAATCGCGTTCGAGGCGTCTATAGTGGTTAAAAAATTATAATAATAATAATCCATGAACATTCATGCTACTGAAGGAACTTCGTTGTTGTGAAATTTGAAACCATCCATCGCGTGGCTCAATGACCCCTGTACTGAAAAAGGTCTTTCATTTTCACCAGGAACCGGCAAGCAAGGGGTGGCCGCTGTGGCTGGGAGAGGAGCCCTGCGCAGGCCTCGAGTAAATGACGTCTCCAGACCTACCGTGGCCAAAACTCCGCCCAGGGTCACTGCAGATCGCCTCAACAGGAGACGAAGGAGTAAATCACACGATGCTTTGAATTTTGTGGCCATAGCAAGGTAGCACAGTTCTGTTAATATAATTAATTACTTTATAGCTGAGCTATTTGAACGTTTCCATTTCATCAGAGGTCGTCCTGAAACGATGGCCTATCGTCTAATTAACGAACGAGAAAAAATAGCATTTTTGCTATTGTTGCGTACATTTGATTGTCGAATGACACAAAAACAATATTGTCTAGAAGTGTAGAATGTTATTGCTATTCACAGTAGATTTGAAATAATACTTATCTTGACAAGTGAGCATGATAAACAAGTCGTGGGCATTTGTAACTTTCAAAATGCAAAGAGAACAAATTGTAAGAAACATTTTGTGGATGATACCATAGCCGTACACAAACTCGACAGAACATTTCAACAATGTGAAAATTGGAGATGTTCCAATACCCGTAATTGCTAAAGATTAAAGTAAATATTTTACGAATTTTCGAGTCGTTTCCCAGCTGAAATTGGAATACATGCATGTCCATTATCTTTCATGTTTAAAATTAAATGTTACAAAATAAGTGATTTGTATGGGGACAATAAATAGCTATTGAAATTATCGGTGACATTTCTTTTCATGCATCTGGAATTTTGTTCAAAGTTCACTCTGAGAATTGCGTGACTCATATAATTCTATAAGCGTTGTTCGAAATTTCTATTTTGGAATTCATGAGCATCGATATCTCCTTGAATAGCTGCGGTCGATTACTCGCGACAGAAATCCAAAAAAGTCCTACAACACGGGAATTCATTCTGAAATAAAACTACACCGCAGCTCATTATTCTCTTTATTGAATGAGTTACCAAAGGAGAACTCTGTAACAATGTTTTGTACTATTCAGTAAGTGAATAAAAATAAGCATTACTTATGCACACAAAGATTCAACAATAATAACAAGGAGAGATTTACAGATCTCAACTAATTGTACAGTAAATACAATTCCAAACAAAGGTTATCTACAATATACAGGAGTTACATAACCAACACGAACAACGAGCTACACAAAGAAAATACGATAACAGCAACACATGTTCTCAAATTGTGAAAATATAGGAAGTGCCTACACATTATTTGCATACGGAGAAATTGTCAGTCAATCCACAGTACTAAAAGAGAGATTACAAATCCGACATCACCACGCATTCATACAAAGATGAATTCTATGTTTCATTAACTAGGCTATGGAAACACAAGTAGAATAAGCGCAGCGTAGTAATAGACTGCAAGATTAAGAGGTGATGCCGGACGAACGCTCGAAAAAAGACATACACCGCTGCCCTAACGTATCAATTATAACCCAAAACACCGACCTTCAAAGATGTTGGGATCCACGTACACAAGCTGCGTGGTGCAGGAATTTGTTTTGTTCCTATTGAGTCGAGGTTAAGCTCTTAGAATTTGTTGAAGGCGAGTCCCCACAGCGCACCAGCCAGGAAAGCGACCGCGTAACACAAAACTTAATTCAAAGACCTTATTACAGGCACAGGCATTCATCAAATTTAATGCTTTAGAAAACGGCTTATGATACATCTGAAAGTACAAAAATTATTTCGCCCTTTTCAAAATAAATAACTCTTCTCAACGGAACTTGGAAATTTATACTTATCGAACGAATTAATTTTTTCAGCAACCCTATTTATTGATAAAAACTTGATTTCGCGTATTTCTCATCTGTTGTATTCAGAAAATACAATTCGTATTCCTCAGCGAGTAACTCATTGCTGAAAATCAGTTGCTTACTGGACCAGGTAATATTTAAGCTTACAAATCTATGCCTGCTTACAGACTTGTCTCCATTACAGATAAATGTAACTTATTCTAAAATCCTTCATCAAATCACGGCACTACCTGGCGGCGGTGTTCCCATTCCTGACATTTGTGACGAAGTGAAATGCGGCTGGTTTAGTTAATGTAGTTAAAAGTTCATTCATGGAAAGTGAATTGAATGCTTGAAGAGAGACGTTCGGAGGTTATTCCAACATTTGAAACAGAGGTATAGAATTATAGAGTAACATGCTCATTAAGAGTTACGAGAAAACGTAATTTTTTAGATTAATATTGATACTCTCGTTTTAAGACTGTTGAAAATACGGCGATTGAAGTCCGTGGTCCTTCATGAAACGTGGCTTCTTATCACCAAAACGCATCGCAAATGCTCCTTGCAAGTTCACACCAAGTTGAAGAAAGTGAGTGGACAACTTTGAACACAGCTAGACAATTTCCTGAGTATGTTTAAAAAAAAAAACATTTATAGCGACCAGAACCTCACATGTGTACTGTACAATGCACCTAGCGAGGTTCCCACTCATCGTTCGTCGAGGACACCTTATCATCGCCCATATCCGTATCTGAATCGTGAAAAATAACGATCGTTTCCTGGACAGACAGAACATACAAACTGACGCGCATTCCCGGACTCGTGTCATTACTTCTGCAGAGAAAACCGTCGAGAAAATGACGCAAATTAAGGAGTTGTTTCTCAGTTAGTACTTCCAAACCTTCATGTGTTCGTATGTTTACATTTAAATGGATTTACAAGTAAATGATGGATTTACTCGTAAAAATCTCTTACTCTCTTTTACATCTCGATGGATTTACAAGTAAAAATCATTAGCAATGTCTGCACTTACAGATGTCGTTGAGAAGGGAGTAAAAGCATGGCGCGAATAAACAATTTTGAAAGCGTGTAAGCGAGTAGATTGAAACACAAGTTTACTTATTGAATGAAATGAACTTTTTAAGCTTTCACTACGCTCCAAAAGAATTTTTACATAAATTTCGTGTTGTGTAGTGAAAAGACTCAAATTCACGTAAAATTTTACCATACATTCGCACACGCCTTAAACCTACTTACGTGATCACTAATAAAATCCTGAGATTTGTCGGACATGAGTCCCCGAGGCAGGAAGTACGTAACGGGTACACAGCTAAACTTCCAATGCTAAGCTGCGATAATCCTAGTCTGTGCAGTCACATTTGATGCCTGCATATGACACGTCATGAAAATCAACTACTGAAATTTGATTGTGACGTGTATCCGTAATAGTACACATTGCGGCTTAAGAAAAAGGAAATTACACCCACATATCAGAATACTAACAGATGCTAATGAGGAGTTTCAGTCAAGGCAACACATAGCTAAAGTTCTACACACATTTACAACACATAGATGTGAATCAAACACATAAACCCAAGCATAAAATAATGAAACCAGCTCATTTACACCTAAAACTATTTCTACTTTAAGAAAGGTTAGCGGACAGAATGCTGAACAAATTAGCACGAGTAAGTAAAAACTTGAACTACATACTTTTTTCAGATGAACACTTTCGTGAATGCTTCATGAAAATAGTTATATCTTTGCACAGATTTGAGATATTTAATGCGGATTTATTTATTGCTAGAGTAATTTGCAAGTACTTCTGCTTAGAAACCTGACATCGAGGCTTGTATTATTCATTACTCCTTCAATGGCAACACACGTTACCTCAAATCCCGGCCGCTCTACGACCGTTTTTTCCTCGCATCGGTGGAGCGTAAATATTTGCATTGAAATCTTATCAAATAGAGGTCGATCTTCTTTACCTACGACTTCTTTGAAAACGATCTAAACAAACTAAGAGGTTTACAAAACTCCCTCAAGGACGGCGTTCCCTCAAATCATCTACTTCAAAAATCACGCGTTGATAATTCGGGCGAGTTTAAATGTCAGTTAAAAAATTTCTACCGAAGGTACCTGAAACACTGGACTTGTTACAATTTTGAGACCGTACACTTTAAACACACGTGGAGAAAAATGGAGTGCATACACAAATAAGGACATGGATGAAATTGGAACAGTGTAACACATGCGAAGGACCACGCTTGCGGTAACACGCAACTTGCATCCCGTTCGACATTTAATAATCGACTGTTAGAAATTTAAGTAGCCGTATCAACTCGCTGCAAACATTCACAACATATATTTTATTTGAAAATTCAATCAGAGATCAGCACGCTGCCTGATGGTTTTACCGGACGTGTACCTTATCTTTAATTGTAAGGTTATTACTGCTGTAGAGAAAAGCTAAAATTAGTCAGATACATAGTAAAAAATTGAACCAATTTATTAAGCAACCAAAGTTTTACGATTAAATTCGCGGTGGATTTCAGCGCTTGCAAGTACTTTTATATTTTAGCCAGCTAAACCCCCCAACAATTTTGTAAGTTTTCTAGCCGAAACAACAAACCTTAGCTTTTACTCCTACATTCACTCCCATTGCCATTATTCCAGCGGTTTACTTTGACGGATCACTTGCTCTAATGAGTTAACTTCAAAAAAAATTCAATTAATAGTCCGCCGAGGCCTAGCATGTCAATAATCAATGATTTTGAGATTCTTACACTCCTTTTCCAAAACTTTTTTCATTTATTTCTAGTGTCCATAAAAATGTTTCCATCTGTAGTTTCCAGTCCGCAGTAGCCTCACCATGGTTAGGTAGTTCCCACAATGTGTGTTATCCTCTCTGAATTATCGGCCAGCACAAAGCACAGATCAATAACGAATAAAACAAATTCTGATGGTAAAAAAACTGCTATTAATTGATGTAATTGACATATCTAACAGAGCCGTCACAACAATTTGCAGAATCAAGATTAGCTTTTAAGATCTTACGCTATCAGTACTGTCGAATGATGTAGACAGTGGGAGGAATGAACTTGGTTTGCGATCTTGAGAAATGAATAAAGAGCTTTATCACGTGATACTTGGGCACAAATTCAACCTTCAGAACAATTGCGTAAACCATATTTTCTCCACAACGTGAAATAAACCCTAGATACAAGTTCCTAGGCAAAAGCAATACTAGGCTTTGAAATGCACTAGCGTTTCAAATAAACGTAATCAAATAAATAAAAAAATTTAAAATAAAAATAAACACAACAGTTGAAGGCAAACAAGAGAACAAAATTCTTGGTTTAAGCAAAATTTATACTACCACGTAGTAAAGATCTAAATTAAATAATTGCACCAACAGCACTCGCACCTAAACAATCAAAACGTTAAACTTCATATCTGCCAACTTCAAAACTCTACATAACTATCCTACATAATTTAAGATTACTCAAACACGTCAATGAGAGTGAGACCCCAAAAACAATGTAGAGATGTATCGACAAAAGAAATTTTACCCGATATTAGAATCCCATAAGAACTTTCCACTCTCTTCAGATAACAGAGCAAAGAACAAATCTATATTTTAGCTGACCTACTCCTACTCCTAGAGATCTCCACTCTGGAAGATCTCTAGGGCACGTACCGATATATTTTCATCCTTAACTCGTTTTTCTCATTTCATCCATTAATGTTTCTATACAGCTTTTGGTACTGCAGCAAAGATAGAGGTTCTTCATCACTCACTCATGTACCGTAATCATTCTGCGATATAACTTATCTAACAACTTCCTAACAATATTTCTCCTCCTTCACGCTTCCTAGTAACCACATACAATTAAATCGCATTGCTTATGTACTTCGCAAGCATTTAATTTTTTGTTACTGCCAGCACCAATGTAGTTCGGTTATTGAGACTTGCTCAACGAACATCCTCATGGAATAAGAGCACCACATTAAGAAGCTACAAAAGTTTGTTAATAGGAAGCCATCAAAGAGTTTTAAGCATACAAAAAACTTAAAATGGTATAGAAATACATGAGATACAGGAAGAACTCTACTGTCGGCCAGATATTTATCGTACTCAAAAAAAAAAAACATTCAATGGTGAAATGAAGATGAATAAATTGAATAAAACGGTTGATCATGAACTATTGAGTTTATTGTAACTTATGTAACGCAAGTTACAATAGCGCAGAAGTTAAGCAGTAAAGAAAGATTTTAATCACTAAACTGAGACAGTACAGCTGAAAAAATGCAGCTCAGCAAAAATCAAAGCTAAGTCCCTGAAACGAAGAGATGATGGGTTAAAAGACCAACCTATCAACTAGCATGCTTACAAAATTAATGAAGATGGCAAAGTTTAGGCAGTACCAGAGTCACCGGAATTATCGCAGCCCCTAGAACTGCCAGACGCCCCGGACACCGCTATCTGACGAGACCCGAGGCTGCTGGCGAGAACCTGTGCGGCGAGTAGTTCAGCGCTGTCTGGCTGTCCGTTCATGGCCGACAAGTGCCCGTCATTGCCATTGTTCATCATGCTTGAAGAGCACTTTCCAGCGACTGAGTCGCTGGCCGCTGATGTGATGATAGACGCAGTTAACCGTCCACTGCCAGTCATCGAGTAAACTGTATTGTTTGGTTCGCTCGAGATCGGAGCACAAGAAAACGGCGAGGATACAGAGTACGATTTCCGAGGACCGTTGTGATCATCATCTCTCTTGCGCTCATCGTCGACTACCTCGCGTTTCACAACAGACATGTTAGGAAAAACTGAAGACATTGCCTTTACATCCATGGTTTGGTGTTGAGAAGACACAGGAAGAATAATATGCGTAGAAGGGCCGCGTGCCAGGAACACTTGGTTGCCTCCTGCTGATTGTGTAGTCAAAATCATGGATCCCATGGTGTGCTGCTGGTGTGATGAAACTGGTAAGGTCACGCTTACTGTTCCAGGCGGTAGGCTCGATGATTGAGATACAACTTTACCGGCTATGGGCTTTAGTAACGGCATCTTTTTGGGAACACACAAACTCTTACGCTGGTCTCGCACAGGCGCCTGCGCTACTGCCGAAATGGGGATGTGACGGAACTGTTTCGAATTGCCAGTGTTCGACTGGTCGTCTACGTCAGATGAGAGACTTCGTTTCAAGACTGCTAGAGACACACTCGTAGAGGGAACTTCTGCAGTCGCTTGCCTTCCATTGCCTCCGCTTTGCATATTGGAGTCCTCCATACTTTCATCCATAGGAGCACTCAGGCTGGAATTGTTAGAGGAGCAATCTGTGTTGTCAGCCTGGACAGTCATATTGACGACGTTGTTGCTAGATCTCACAAATGTAGAGTTTTGAGACGAAGAAGGGGCTTCCATTTTAGGAAGCAGGATTTTACGAGCATTCAAAGTTTGCACAAGTTGATCATCTACTCCAGAGGGGTTGTAGATAAGCAGAACAGGTTGGTTGCTTGCACCGTTTTGTACAATGCTGCCAGATATCGCCGTTCTTTGAATGCTTTTCATGGATCCCATGATAGGATGTTGAGTGACAAAGTTCGAAGAGACTCCTGACGAAGCCCCAAGGTTATCCGAGGCGACCTGCAGTGTGGCAGGCGCACCTATAGAATTAATTTCACGAATCTGGTCTTGAGCTATGACGGTCACAGGAACATGATGCTGCTGTTGCATATGCTGAGACCGGACGGGCTGTTGGGAATATGAGGTGTTACCGCTGTTGCTATTAGAAGAAAATGTCTGCAAATTATTGCCGCTTGAGCTGGAACTACGACCTAAACTTTGGGTATGATCTGGACCATCAATGATGTAATCAGTCTCCATGAGCTCGACGTCTTGCCTGTTGCCAGAATTCGAGTAGGTCGCAACACGACTGTAGCCCTCGACAGGTGGACTCATCACTCCCGAGTTAACGTTGGCAATCCTGGCGACAGGGGTGCCGTTGTTGCCGCTGTTGATGATAATATTCCCCAGTCGAGAGTGGCCGTTCATGACGCGCGTCTGGTTAGAAGAGTTGTAGCGAGGCAAAGATGGACCCTCGTTGTAAAGTTGGGGCATTTGTGACTGACGCTGCTGCATTTCCATGCGCTCCTCAGCGAGAGCAATGTCTCGTGAAGCTTGCAGGGCCTCATCTTCGAATTTTATCTGCTCGTCATCCTGCTGGTAGTCAGTCCTGCACGAGTGCCAGAGATGCGTTAGCGCAAACGCGTTATTACACGCAATTACTGGATTTTAAGCTCTCGAAATCATATCGCATTTCAGCAGCAAGTAAGATAGAATACCTCACGCTTAAATCAAGACCTGAGAAGCAGAGTACGAAAATAATAGAATTGAAATTCGCTCGACACACACATCTCGTCTAATCGGATATTCCGCAAAATACCGAGTTGAACGAAAATAAAAACGAACTAGGTTCAAACGAGATCTTAATGTGACAATATCGCTGGACAGTTATGAAAACCACAGCAATCAAGTCAGTCAAATAGAGACGCTAACAAGTTACCCAATTACTAAATTGGTTGGAAACTGTTAGCGGAGATACAAATTACCTCAACAAAAATAAGTAATAATATCTTTGAGCGTTATGCCAAGAAATAAAGGAAGAATCCAAGTAACATTGACAATGGACTAGGTAGAGGAGTAGCTCCTGTCAGCACAGAGGCAGCTGAACAAGTAAACCTCGCTGTCAAATTAAACTTGATAGAAAAAGTCATTTCATGAAAGAACTTCGTAAAATCCACACCCGGAGCTTGAGGCAAGTTAATTAATTGCTGACAATAATACGAAGTTTCTAGAACAAAACATTATTTTTGAAGGATTTAACAAGCCTAAATTCGCAAAACTTTTGTTATAAACTATGATTTTTGAGATCCTTGTGCTATGTAGAATGAACATAAATTGAACAATGGTGTGAAAAAGCCCTACCTTAGTTCACTCCTATGCTCCAGTGATAAATCGAGAATCCTAATTTACTGATATTTCAAGATTAGATTAGATGTTCGTCTAAGCCTCCCTAACGGCAACAAAGGCGTTCTAAAAAGGAAAAGGAGGAAAGTACCATTTTGTATAGACTTATGTAAGGGAACGCAGCATCAATGCACAAGATGCATGGAAAGTTGAGAAAGAAGTTTTGATATGAGATCAAAGTTGAAGACGAAAGTAGCAGGCTCTGAAAAACAGAACAGCAGTGAATGGAAAAAAAGATGGTCCGTAACAAAACAATATTTTATTCTATCTCAACAAAAGACCAGCCTAACTTTTAGCTCGTGACTTCACAAATTCCCTCTGGAAACGCTAATTCCCGTAGATACAATAGCTGCATCCTCCTTAGTGGCGATAGTGCAAGAAATGTGCGAGCACAAAATTTCCTTAGGATGAATATTTTAAGCTCATGGCGCGAGTTTGGGCTGGGCCCAAATGAGCTCCAGCATACTCCTCATTTTCTGTTTAATTTTGTTCAATTAAATTCATACTCTAGTTTGACGAGAAAAAAGTAACACGACATATCTCCTGAAATGTATCCAAGTCTACTTAACCGCGTTCTAGGAGAAATCAACGATAGATCGATGCTAACTTAGTTTCACCCCTTTTATTCCTTCGTATCACAAATGACATGAAATTTTCAACTTCGACCGTGACATCATAATTTCTACGAGCAGGCGTGGCGACAGTAAGGGTATTGCAAAGCCCGTCATTATTCTCAGAAAATCCGTATTCGTACAAAGTTTGCAAGCTTCAGGCCCCATAGAAAAAAAAGTATTTGGGGGTTGACGGTAACCTTCATCATAATAAGACTAAAAATTGTATCCCAACGTCAAAAAATTACCCTGATATTCTTGTATGTTGATGCCACAACCTTCATGGAAAACAAGTAAGTCAAGACATGGTTGTGTGAAAACCGATTCAGCTCCGTCACTTCAGAAGAAATGAAGAAAGGCATTTAACACCCAAACATCCAAAAGCAAAACCTCTAAGCTCTGGGTTCCCGTATTGGCTTCCTATGGTGAATATTTTCCTACGCTTCGTGCTGTAATGTACTCTGTGCGATTGTTTGCCTTACGACAGTATGCATTAAAATTGAACTAACGCCCATTAGTTTTCTTTCTAAATATTTTTGCCGCATTTGAATACAATTCTTATGTCCTCTACGAGCACCACACGAGCAAACGAAGAAACAAAAACTCTAATGTTTACGTCGTTTTTCCCAACATCTTCGTAACCGTACCTCTATCTATCTAAAAGATAGTTTCAGAAACAAATATTACTCACTTGACATCGTCATCAAGACAGTCGGCATACTCGGGATGGGCCTTCAAATACGAGCACTTCACCTCGCACAAGAAATCGTACAGCTTTTTGCCTCGCACATGAAGCGTGTATACGTCGTCACCAAGATCATCTGTGGAGATAATACAATACGAAGTTCATACAATTGATTGTACCATTTTACCACACATGCCAACACTACGATGAAGGAACAGATGCGCTGAAAATGCCATGCGCTGAATTAAGCTCCTTCAATCTGATCCAACATTCACTAGTAAACTAGTCAATCTGCATCATTCTCTCCCTTAAGTTCGTAGCGGCAGTCCTCGTGAACTGCGACTCCCAAGTTCAAATTACAAAAACCTATCGAAATTTTAGTTTTAAAATGCTCGCTCTTCTTCTTCCTTACGTTTGAAATTTTTCTTTCTCCTACACAATCTTGACTATTTAACGCCAGTTACAAGTTTTACTTTACTTTTAAGAATATTGCTTTTCCATAACCAACAGTTATTTTTATCGTCACATAGACATGGCAGCAAACCAAGCCTATCTACACATTCGTAGCAATAAGAATTCAAACTAAAGAATAGAAACAGAGAAGTTCGAGTGGCTTACAACTAATATTGGCAAACTGGACATTGGGTAGACCCAGGGAAGAAAGTTGTACCGCGGACGAAAGACTACTTAGGAAAAAAGTGTATGGAAAGTAGGATCAACGAAAGAGGAACAAAAAAGACAAGGTTTCACAAGTCATGACGTCACAACGCAAAGCACGCAGAACGCTATTGTGGGATGCAAGATGGAGCCGACCTGGTGAAAAGGACTCACCGTTGAGCTCGTGCCTGGGCGGGTTGGAAGAGTTGCCACCCGAATTGCTGAGGTGGAGGAGACTCGCACTGCTCACGCGGCCACCTCGCTTGCGTCCGCACCGCCGGTCCTGCGCACCGCCATAACATCAGCACACCACGCACCACCGCTCATTGGCCATTACATCAGCACACCACGCACCACCGCTCACTGGCCATTACATTAGCACACCACGCACCACCGCTCACTGGCCATTACAT
>JACJUY010007179.1:22658-34501 GCA_014220935.1 Platorchestia sp. MABIK
TCAGCACACCACGCACCACCGCACATTTAACATGCAGGGCAGACAACTGTGTACGGTATTGCCTCATATCGACATGGCGATACGCGAGTCTAAAAATACCTTTCTTACCATTATTTCAACAGTAACAAAAAACAATCATCGAAAGAGACCCTAAAAACTAACTGATAAGAAAGTTCAAGTAAAGATGAACCAACACTACAATTCAGGCCAATGATGGAGCTATCACTGCTTTTGCTCATTTGACTTGAAACGCGAGCCCTGGTAACTCTGGCACTTAGATGCTAATTCTTGAGTAAAAAAATAACTTCATATAAGTTCTTCAAGAATTTGATGAAAAGGCTTAATAATCAATGAACGAGATGAAAAATTGAAAAATGAATAGGCAAAGAACCGTAATGAAGCATCAGTGCGTCAACCTTTCTCACAGCTCACAGATATAAACATGTAGACCATTTTTCATCATTATTCTAACCAATTTTGTAAAATTAGCTCATCATTTTAGTATAATTATCATCAATAATTTTTAAAGAATTAACGATGCTGTTAGTCTGAACAATTTTGGAAGGTGAAAAATATAAAAAAAATTTTACTGTAACAAATAATTAAGTCCGGTGTATTTTGTACAAGATTATCGTTACCAATCACTTGAATGAGTTGGGCGCTTTCGATCCGAAAACTGCGCTTCGACCAATAAAGATCACCTCGCAAAGAACAAAAAGTATTTGAATGCAAGACTACGCTGATGCAGGAGTAAAATGTCTATAACCTCTCTAAAAAAAAGGATAATTGAAAAATGAAGCCCAAATAATTCCAAAATATGGCCACCACCACTATCGTGGTTATGACAATATTACTCCAACAGGTAGCTGAGAATATCTTTTGGGATAGTTTAGTCCTTGAATACCGACATGCACGTACGATTTTTCGGGAAATCCCATTGGGAACAGGTCGATCATCCTCCCAATTTCCCTAGCGTCAAGTTCTCAGGACAAACTGAATGGAAATTCACTCAGCCACAGCGATTGGGGGCTCGTTATACACTAGCTTATTATAGTCCTTGGAGAGCTCTTCAGTTCACTCCTAGAATGGAGATTACAAACGAGCGTTAGGAGTCTTACGGCGTCAGGACTTCTTTCAGCTGAACCACCGATCGGACCATCATTCCTGCGTAGACAGCAGGTAATATAAATCCTGGCCACTAGGTCGCCAAAGAACATTAAAACTACTGTTATAAGTTAAACCGTGATGTACCATCATCGCACTTCTCCACGAAGTAGAGCGTGCGGCCAAACACAGCTTGTGCGGCACTACTGATCACTCCTCGCTAAGTTCATTCCGTACATCACTTGACTCTCCTCTCTCCTATTACAGTCTAGTCAACAACAATTCTCGAAAGCGCATGTTTTGTTATGGCTCAGTCAAGTGACGTTTTCCAGCTTCAAGAAGTGTTCCCTATCAGTCCAGGAAAAAGCTGACATTTACGTATAACGGCAAACGATGCAAAATCCTCGTAGTACTCAATTGGGAATGACGAACCAATGAAGTTCTAACTTTGGGTTGTGGGCTTAGAAAATTATATCCTGAGCTAGTTTATGTTTAAACAAAATTATAATTTTCCCAATATTAGTTAACTAGAAACTATTTAACCGTAACAAAAAAGACAACGAAAAGATAGCGAAGAAAGCATGAAAAATGTAAGAAGCAGAGAAGGCAGAACTGATGAAAGTCCCGAAGGTCTATCCATACCTAAGATAATCCAACAGTCTCTCCTCGGGAGCGCCAGTTCCCACAGCAAAGGATTGGTAAACCAAACTAGCCTTAACCTATTGCCTATCCTGAGCTCTCCAATGAGAAGTTCAACAGAAGGAATGCTTACTAAACCTTCAGCTCTGGACCTTACACCTTACTCCTGGAAGCAGTAATTACTATAAATACAATAGTTGTACCCTTTGAGAGCCGAGCTTAGAAATAGCTAGCAACAAAAAGTCGTGAGAGCAATCCAACAGCGATATATAAAAGGAAACATACTTCCAGCCCACATTCCTTTCACAACTATAAAGGTGACTAAAAACAATTTCCATGTGTGTTAATTACGACTTTAAACTCTAAAAGCCACTATGATCACATGAGTAAGTCCCTCGCTCACCTGACGCGGAACATTGCCCTCTTCGTTTCGGTAGTCGCGCACGGGACAGGCGCACACTCTCACGTCTACCGTCTGTCGCCCATACAGGTCCAGCCTTCGATACCACAACAGAAAGGCATGTTATCATGGTTGTTCACTCAATTTCTTCAAACAGAAAAAGTCGGGAAATCAAGGTCGGTTCAACCTGCAAATCTGCAGGGTTTCTATGAAGGTATCGTAGATGTGTATCGGATAATGGAGTGCGGTTATCATTTGGAAAACCTATGAAGTAGTGCTGATTTTTAACAACCATGTATATTTTTTTAATAAAAGAAAAAGAACAAAAAAATATATCTTACAATCAACAATAAGATTTCTGCGGGCTAAACAACCTACGAGGCCTCGATGAAAATCTATCACGAAACTAGCAAATTCTGAAGTAAAACATTGATACTGTGACGAGACATACGAGATAGGCTCATGAAGTTGAATCTGTCAACAAGAACAAAAAGACTCAAGCTAAAGCACGAGCACAATAGGTAATTTTGTTTCAACACAGCGCTAAATTCACCAGTGAAACGCGTAAACGGCCTTTTATAGTCAGTATTACGAAAATAATCACTCAACTTCTACTGAATAGTAAACTCTTCACATAATTCTCCATCAGTCGACCTCTAAAATAGCTCAGAAACACAAATTCTTTTGCTTCTGGCACCATCTACCACTACCTAATCGGTGTTCTAATTTCAGAGAAGTAGCAGTATTTAAAGTAAGTTGATAATATGTGCAGAATACTGGAAAAAATGGTAAAATGTAACGTAATCAGCAGCTTTGGGGAAATCTTACGTCATATTTATTGCGACAATTATTTGACTAAAATATTCCAATTCCAAACAACCGGATGCCTCAAAATTTGTTACACGTATATTGCATTCCCTCACACCAAATTCAACTTTTTCTTTTTTTGCCTTCTTCGTTTGCTGCATAGGACGTAAAAGTTAAAGCTTAACTCATACCATATGAATTGGGAAAACGTATTTTTGACATCGTAAGGCATTTTTAACCTCACCAACCAAGTACAGAGGGCGCTATATTATTTAATCGAGAATGAACGTCTGCAACAACAAAGAATGGCCCACGATAGAGCAACTTCAAACATTTCAGGTTGATAATAACTTCACGCCTTGATTTCTCTCCTCTTTAAGTAACGAAATTCTCGTAGTGACAGGGTTGGAGCGACAGCCAGCACTCACGCTCCAGTATAGATAGACCGATACCATGGTCAGTGTGACCGATTCTCCCACTACAATTAAATAGCTTCATACAAGCCAATGTGGACCAAATTTTGATTTCTGACACTATCAAAAGTTCAAAACTGATACAAAATGTTAATAATACATAAAATTAAATTACAGCAATGAATGAACGGCAATGTATCTTGCACCAGGTAATTTTTCTAAGAGAACAGTTGTAAAAGAAGACCATTAAGAGGCATTTGATATTGACTCACGTGCTGCTAGAGAGCTTCTCGAGCGTGAATATAATGGCGAGAGGTCTCCTGTTGATGCCACCAGAGCAGGAACAGAGGCACATGAAGCGCAGCAGCAGAGGCATCGTCTCTCCCAGAGGCCCTGTCTGGGGCTGCTCCAACGGCACCACCACCGAGAGCCGTCCTGACGGGTTCTTCTCGTAGCACGCGTTGGGATGGTCCAGGCGCACCACGTGGTCGGGGTACGGGAAGTCTGCAGCACGACAAGTCAAGTATTACTGCTCTGTTTCCACGCAACCTAAACTAAGTTCCTCATCAAAAGTCTGTTTGACTGTGTCACACCTAAAATTGGATGACCTGATACCTATTGGATGACCTTCAGCTTTTCATGAACTCATATTTTCCTGTGATGAAATCTCGCACACTTCACTATTGATTCGTAGGCAAGTATATAACTCTCACTCTGCTTAATTCCATTTCACTCTAGTACAAGAATAATTCAGACCAAATGGGTTAAGATGAAATAGGCGCTACATATCAGCAGCAAATCTTTTCCTTCTAATGAATACTGTACGAACATAAAAATCGCACAATGAAATAGGACGAACACGTGCATGTTTTCCTTCAGTAATCAAATCAGACATGTGGAAAAAAGTTTGTTAACGCTGGAAAAGCTTTCTTCAAACTTTATGGACAATTATGACCAAGAATTCCCAACCTACTCTACGAAATGTTTTAGAGTATCAGCAATCTGCAGTACCAATTGCCCACTTCATCTCATCTATGGTAACAAATTTTACAAGAGGGATATAAGAAAGTAAACGTTGTACACTGTCTTATCACCAAAACTCCACCGATACGCTTCAGCAGCAGTCTTCTAGTATCATCTAATCGCGTCGTTTCTGATATATTCTATTCTTCTGTAAATGCTGAAAATTACCAATATAATGAAGTTAGCGTTTCAACAGTTGCTGCAATGAAAAACTATCAATTTCAAATAAAATAAAGCCACATAAATACCCCATAACCATGAATTACCGTGTACTGGTTCCTTGCCTCCTTTTATTTCTGCTTAGTATACAGAAATTCTCTTTACCTCATTCCATAAGAACACTTATAGAGAAATTGTTACAGGAATTTTTCGTATTGAAGCCCGGACAGCGATGTAGACCACGTTATTTTCAACCACGCAAACTCAGGCTCAATTGAAACACGCGGCTGTGTTCCTCACACCAGCTGAATGAACTGGGTTATTTTCTCACTTTTATTGAGGAGACACCCATTTTACGAGGTCTATAAATTACAATGAAGAGCCAGGATTAATGCAAAGGTGTCACCACTACGATTGCAGTGCATAGGCTATATTACTCAGATGAAGCCAATCCAGGCCATTGCTTAACAAAAGTGGACTGCGTACTGCAGTCCGTACACATCGGGCCAGTAATTTATTCCATAGGCATGAAATGTAAAACATTTACATTGGTGGGGCATCACTTGATTGAATTCATTTCACTATTATCCAAACATCAGAGCCACATAAACTTCCAACAAACATGCTCCACACTTACTCGAAATACTCCTCAAAATCTACTTATCCTAGGTCTCAAAAACATGCTGATGGTATAGCGAACTCCTTTCTTACCTATCTCACGGCTTCAAACACTGATCAAAAAACAGTGAGGAAAACACACCTAAAGTGTTAGTGTGACACTTCTGCAAGAGCCCCAGTAAACAGCTCACCAATGTTGGTCTGGTGTGTGGGCGTTGCGTGGATGGGGCACCGCTTGACGTGCGCTCTGGCGTACTGGTGGCTGGAGAACACAGCGGTCACTCTCACTTGGTAGCGACGCTCGTCGGGAGGCCATTCCTCCAACTTCACGTGGAACGGCACCGCCTTATTGATGTTCGTGTACAGCTTGTTCTTTGTGCTCATCTGACAATGAAGTTGCCTATTACCATCACACTTTGGGGTCATCGACAGTGTGACAACATACAAAGCACATGAATTTATTTGATTTAGTACACTAATCTAAATGTGACACAGTGAGACACTTTTTCGCTTTTGTTTAGCAATGACCTTGCCAAGTGAACATACACCTAAGCCAGGGGCCCCCAATCATATTTTTTCATCCCGCACCCCTAAAAAAATTTCATTCGAACCTTGCACCCCCTGAAATAAAAACGCAACATAAAGCCAATTTCCCATGTTCTACCTGGACTTTTCTCGCACCTCCTGGAATATCGTCTTGAACCGCAGGTTGGAAACCTCTACCCTAAGCTAATGCACGCATGTTAATTAAAGCTTGGGTGTAATGTAAACCAGAGAAGTATGAGACGTGAGTCGTTCATTAAAAATTGTTCCAGTGCAGCTACTATCACCCTATGGTCGCTTGATCACAGTTTAAATTTAATAAGCTCTAGTCACAATAGTCAGTCTCCCCTCATCAGAATTTCAACGAGTAAATCCTCACCGCGTAGATAACAATGAACATACAATAGAGTGGACGTGTTGACGTGACGGCAACAGCCAGCAACACCAAACCTGCTCCCGAGCAGCAAAGCACTTCTCGTACTCTATTCGCTCACTTCTTAAACTGAATCTAGTGGTAATATCAAACTTTGGTGAAGTGATTTCGAATACTTGTCTACCTGTATTTGCCAGCTAAAAGGCAAAAGAGGAAATCAACACAAATGCTGAAAAACTGAGGTTCAAAAACGCAACCTATCTCCCACACCAAATACAGAACGAATGAACAAGTGAAGAGCCTAATATCAAAAAGTAACAAGTATCTCCAAGCAGCCTCCACAACGGACACAAGAAGTGTTCCCAAGAGATACAAAACAAGGAACAACATACGAGCAAACGCTAATAACATACTGCGTGCAATATGAATTAATAAAACAGATTAGCGAAATACGAGTGCATGTCGTTTTCTCGAGCATTACGAGAAAAAATGCTAAAATTTTCTTTAATCTTGTCATAAACTTGCATTACTTAACAAAAGTATGAGCACATCTATCGCAGCATGGTGGAGGTAAAAACGTACGATTTCAAGGATACTCTAAAAAGCCTGTGCTGCACGAGCGTCCTCGAAAACAGCTGAATATCAAGAAATAGTTTATCTACGAAAATATTTCAAGTGTTTTTTGTTAGCCGGCAAATTCCATCAAGTGCGATGAAAAATTCTTCACTGCGGAAAGTAGTTAAAAAGAAAAAATTTTAACAGAAAATGAAGTCGCAAAAATCTCAAAACCTTTGCTTTCTGAATTAACCGCACATCAAAATCTGCACTTACAGTTCATTGTATTTCTATCAAAACTATTGACGTAAACTTCAAAAATTCAACTCAAATTTAAAGTCAACTATTGTAAGCAGTTTTGAAAATAACAAATATTAACTAGATCGTGCCTTCTTTGTGCCGTAAGTTTTCATAAAAATTGAGTTTGTGACTACTGGTAGGTCAGATGCATCATGAAAATTCCCTTGGTGACCACCGGTGGCTCACGTTGCTGGCGAAATTTTTAGGCTGCACCTCACTGCCGTTGTCTTTGAATAACCGTGAGACTTAACTTCCGGAATGCACGGAGATTCTTTCACATGAAATCTTTCGCGAACGAGCTACATTAAAGGTGGATTGTTGCCGTTACCAACACAAGTGAACTATTTCCTTCATAGTGGCATGAACAGAGCATAAACAAAGTAATGGAAAAACTTTGAAATTTAATTTTAAAATGGGTATGAGTATGCCTGCAGGAGGACATTTTCGGCCTCCTTCTAAACATTTGTTAGATTTGAGATTGACAAATTTGGATACAACAACCAGTTTAGCTGCAAGACTAACAAAAGCGGTCTTACGAGCTCCAACAACTTAACTCAATGAAAGTTAGATAAATCGTACCTTTTCATAAACTTTTAAATATTACCTACAAAAAACTTATGAACAGGAAATTATGAACTTCTGATATTACAAGAGCAAACAAAAATAGACAAACCTTCCACAGTTCAAGAATTTTTTTTCAATTCGATTAAGATGCCAAACATTTTCATTATTTCGTCTTCCTCCTCCCTGCCCACAACGTTAATAACCCAAGACAGTGTCTCAATTCCAATGCCTTGACCAGTACTTTGAAACAAAGGTAAAGCAGCGCGAGTTACCAGCCAGGACGGGGTTTTGTTCGTGTCTTCCTTGTCGAGCTCGACCGTAAACCTGAAGGGGCCGTCTTCTTTCTTGAGGATCGGCACCTCGGAGTTGCGGTGAGGCAAGCTCGGCGGTGGCAGCAGATCTGAAAACATGCCCAAAAATATCGTATCATTATATCCCTATATAAGGCAACCCAGCAACGATGCGAATTCAATAACAGCTATTCTAAAATATAAATGTTCATCTTTTCCTGGTTGCTAACTATGAACAATAGCGACTTGACTGTAGTTATAAATTTCCAGTGCTCGTAGTAGTCTAAGAACATAAATAAGTTCAGGAACAAATGTATTAATTAAAAATAAATTTAGCCCTTTTAGTATCAGTGCCAACGAAATACACGCCCCACGTAGAAGGAGCCAACAGTATCAATATTAAATGAAGATATCATGCACCAGCATTTTTCCCCACTGGGCAATGCAGTCTATCGACATGTATGGTAATTAACAACCATTTTCACAGCTGTTTACGTACGTGCACCTGCACACCTACGAAAACCCTTAAATTTCATCTGCACCAAGAACTACAAACTTTGTGAGCACGCTATTGCACTGAACACCACGGCGCCACGCTGCCCAATTCGCACCCATGATCGGCTCAATACTCTACAGGAAAGGGGACAAAATTCAGAAAGATGTGAATCTGTACATGAACACTCATATTTATCACAAAGAAATCTACGTCGATCATTTTATTCTCTCTTGATCTTGAAATATGAAAGCAGCAACCAAAGCTCGACAATGTCAGTTTACTCTTTTGTACTGAAATAAGCAAATACTACATCGCGTTTTTGCAGCTGAATATTTCTTCACAAATAATTATTGTGATCACAGCTCAACGGCCTTTCCGTTCACACTTCAATGTTCTGCGAAATGGGTAGATACTTGATTGCAACACAATATCGCGTTGACGAAGGTGTTGGCGAACTTTGAAGAAAAACCTTTTTAAAGACTTCAAAACAAGTTGACGAAAGTTATGGCAAACTTCGAAGAAAGACTTTTAATGTGTATTTACGAAGAAGGCCGCCATCTTTCTGAAGTTATCTTTAAAACGTGAGTAAACGTCCTATTCATAAATTGGTTACTCTACCAATTGTTGTGATGTTAAGGGACTTCTGTATGCGATCAAAATAAAGTCTACCATACTAGTTTGAAATCACAACGCTCTTTTTGCGCTTACCTGAAGCACAAACTTGCAAAGCGATGACTCCTTCGACAGTAACACACAGGCATGGTCAAAACGATGCCACGCAGGCGCTGTCAAACCCTTCACAGCACCTAGTGGAACTTACTTTTCGTTCTATCATAATTTCCCATCACTTGCGACCATCTCAAACTATTATTTGAATTGTACGATAACCGTTCTACGAGCCCACAGATACTTAAGTCCTATTGACACGAGTGAAAATTTCCGAAAATTTGATCGAACTCAATTCCAGAGCACGTGGACAGCAGCAGACAAATGACAGAAAGAGATGCGAGTGCGCGAACTCACCGTCACCATCAGGTCCGCCCACGCTGGTGGCCACGATACTGGGGTAGTGGGACTGGTGCTGAGGGGCATGGTGCTGCTGCACGGGCGGCACGTTGCTGCGCTCCACGAACACTATGTGGCCGCTCGCCTGCTGCGATCCTGGATACGAGTTGCTCTTCACCTGACCAAAAAAAGGCATTCATTTATGTAATACAAAATAGGGGATTTTTGGTCACTCGGGAAGAGGAAAATGAGAGTAGCAATCGAACAACTTGCGATGCCACGCAGCACTTGGCACCGGAAACCATCTTATCCGGTTCCTGTCAGAAAAAAAATCCACCGTTCGAGCTTGTATGAAAATTGAGTGCATCAGTCTCAGTGAGAAAATGGAAAGCAAGTAAAAAAAAAAAATAATTAACAAGGATTCTGCACCCGTTGGCAACACGAGTGAGCGGGACAGGCGATTTGTTAGCGACATTTTCTTAGTAGCAGTCCATAACGTGATAGGTGAACATTAATGTCTGCGTGTGAGAAAGCGGTAACTGCTCTCTTTTGCGTAATTATCTATGCCGAACTGAAACGTTTAGCGACTCACGAGTAACAAAGGCATGCAGAGGCAACATTTCCTGAGAGATTGTTTCACTCGAATTTAAAAATGTGTTCCGCAAAAAAGGCTCGTCATTTGCTCACGTAAATAAAATCACCTAGATCTGAAGATCTCGCCGGCCAAGAGCTATGACCGCGACTGTCAGTGAATTGCAACGGAAATCGGAGAAATGTTAATTTATTGCGCTTTGTTGGAACAATCAATACCTGTTTGCCTATCTTGTTTCAGTTACATTTATACACGACCAGCCAACCGGGCATCGTCCAGCAAAGAATGAGTGAATTCACTTCCTCAAGAGTTAAGGGTAGATGTTCGGCCTAACGAGGGCAGTAACAATAAATACCTAAATATGGCAGTGTTGATCCCCATCGTTTAGTGTGGCAAAAATTCCTAAACATATTCATATGTTAAAAAAATTTCACGTCAAATCCCATCAAAAAAACATTGAACGGACTCCACACAATGCTAATACATAAAAACAAATTAAAAAATAAGACAAAAGTAAAATGAATCGCGCGGTCCTTACACAATATGCACCACAGAATACTATATATATACACTGTGATCGGTACTATTCCATCATGAGTGCGCGAGCGTGAATGGCGCAGGGAACTTGGCGGTAAGTGAACGAGCGGACTGCCAGCGTTCATTTCAAACTGACCAGCAATAATTCCGAGGCAATATAGCAATGATTTCTCAACTACCCACACAGAATCAATGTCTTAAAAATGTTTACGGAAAATTTGGCACGTTATGGTAACATTGCTGCGCTTGTTACGCTGTGAGGCTAATCACTATCAACTGACATTCCCACCGTTTTCAATTCCGTGTGACCGATGATGATTAACTTACAACAATACGGCGTCGAAAAGCTATAACCGAAGTCATAACCAGAGAATCTTCTAGAGGTACTTCTGATGCCATTGCCCATGAAATAAGTCGTCACGTAGACAGTGCGAGACTTCCAAAGAACCCAGCACTGAGAAAGAAATAGTCACATGCTAGGATTTCCGACCGTAACTGACAGGAATTCGGCAAATACTACTCGACACTTCCGAAAAAAATCTGAACTATCATGTAAATCCATTTCCACCGTCGCTGGGCGTCCCGATGTAGTGAAATCTACATTCAAGGAACACTATTTTTGAGACCATAGCTTCCGAGAAAGTTCTGCTAAAACTGCCACCTTTGACAGTCAGAGGATAGAATAGGCAACGAAATATTTCACGATAGACACGAGTCTCGCTCTTTTCACTATAAGCCCCGGGGGGACTCTTGATGGAACTCACGGCTGGGGGATTTCCGATGAGAGCGTCACTAACGTTTGAGGCGTCATCAACAGGGTGATCGAGCCATCATATGGGAACGTATCATGAATACCCTTGTACGTCATACTATTTAGGATTGAGTGTTAGTTTGAGCCTATCTAACCACAACAAAGGTATTCCCAAGAATGGAAGGAGGAAAGTACCATTTCGTATAGAATCAAGGGAACGAGGGGTGCGGCTACAGCGTGAGGTCTACCACACTATAGCATGAGATCTACATCTAGCTAGAACTATAGCGTGAGTTTAGGTTACTGATGGATATTATTTATTTCCATACATTTAATTTAGCGATTAACACTTAATTTGTACAGCCTAAAATGCACCTGGGTAGGCGATATAAGGCGGTAGACCTCACTCTATAGTAGCACCGGAACGAGGAATCTATGCATACGGTATGCCCTCGCATCACATAAAAACAGTTCGATAATAATAAATAAATGAAATAAAAAAATGAAGAAGTAACATGTGTTGAAATTAAAGGACAGTAGTAAATCGAAAAATGGTCCATAAAAAACAAAGTCCTATTCAATTTAAACAGAAAAAAGATCTACCATAACCTTGAGCTCACCACCTCAACATCTTCCTCCTGAGAGCGCTAATTCACTGAAATACAAAGCTGTAT
>JACJUY010007180.1:5284-34060 GCA_014220935.1 Platorchestia sp. MABIK
TTATTTTTTGTGAAGCCTTTCGTGGGCAAGACACAACGGTTGAGCATTGCTTTTATTTATTTTCACTACGGAAAGGTCCTCACAACCGGCATTGGTTTGCTATTTGCGTTACTAAATAACATTTAGAAGTTCTATTCTAGATTGGATTGGATGCGTGTGAGTTTCGATAAATTTTAAAATGGTCGCGAGCAAAGAGTTGGATTTCATGTCTGGCGTCATTTACCTCTCTTTTTGCTTGAAATTTCAGACTTTTATTTAGAAACATGTTTAGGTTGTCGAAAAAATGGAATGGATGGGTACTGTTTATCCCCCGTGAGATATCTGGTCTACATCGTTTTGAGATCATGCTTTAAGCTGGATTTTCCAGGAACCAACGCATGAACTGATCGATTGTGATCTGGATGTGTTCAAATGGTTGTGGATTGTAAGTTTCCGTTTGGCTTATCATCTGTACTATCAGGAGGGCGGAATGCCAGGTCAGTGGAAGGCTCGAGTCTCCTCTCTCTGCGTGGACCGCCTTTCAAAGATCGCCTGTGAATTCGCCCAGATTAGTGATCATTTTTTCAAGATATCCATGCGTGTGCAGAATCTCGTGTACAGAATGAGCCATCAGAATACTGTATTTTTTTCAACGTGATGATTCAAACTTTCGCTAAATTATAAAAAACTTCCATTTTCTCATCTGTTTTCAAATGAAATGCTCTAATGCTCGAGTATGAATTATGAGATCAATTTTTCCAGCTATTTATGTTCATTTTCTTTGCTCTCATTGTGCAGGTGTAAAATTTAATTGCGTTAATTTATTCGTGTAAGTTGAGGTTCGCTTTGGATGTCGTGTAACTTGAGCATCTATCGTCTCTACAGATGTGCTGCTATCTAACTTGGTAAATGTAATCTCTGCACAAGTTATGCACTCGACTGTTTCATTTCACTACTGCCTGCAACACGGCTTTCATCACTTCGTTCGACTTGTAGAACGTACTAAATGTGTCCCAGCTTCATTGCTGCGAAGGGATTCGTTCATTTTGGTATCATTGCGTGTTATAACGGTCTTTGCTGAAATAATCTTCGACTGCCTACCTGAACCTTCGCTTCATAATTTAAAATTTGCATTTACATCAGGTTTCGTCCAGAAATATGTACTGCCAGCATATTCAAATTTTTAAATAATTAGCTTTGGGTTTTTCACTTGGTTGGGTCACTAAATATATGCGTGGATAATAAAAATGATTTTTTACTTTAAATGACGAGTTCTGAGGTCAAGCGAATGTTCTTACGCAGGCCGCCGTCGGTCATGTGGCATGTGTCACAACACTTCAGCTGTGCAGCAAAGCGCGAGCGAAACCGAGAACGTCCATCAGTCTTTCCGAGAGCTTCATTTAGGATGGGCAAAGAAAGCATTGCCGGACTTGCCGGTTAAGCTGGCAAATTCTTCTCACGGCCTTTCTGTGCTTTCCTTTGCATATTCTATTTTTGCAAAGTCAGAGGCGAAGCTCCACTGTCCAGAGCTGAAACTCGCGCTTTCAGTGCTGGAGATAGAAAGCTGTGTTGGATTTTTCGTTTAAGAAACCGGTGTTTTATGCGGGTATTCGAACGACGCAAAACATCGATGCCATCGTACTTTTTGGTGACTTGGAACAAATATATTAGAATACCAAATTAAATTTCTACGAATATATTTACTAGGAAATTTAGTTATCTATTGCATTGTTCTTTTAGGGGTGTCTGATTTGAACGAGTACAGTTTTAGAAGTACAGTACGTTGATAGCTGAGCTGAAAAAGTTGTTTCATAAATTTAATTTTTTGACGATAGATGTTCCTGACGTCGAGTGCGCAAAGCATTTGAAGCCATGAGCCCTACTCAGGCCGATTTTTTAGGGTGCGTTGTTGAAGTTATTCAATGAAATTGACAGAAAAATAGTATATTAGTTGGTCCGGAGACTGAAATGGTTCTTACGAGTATTTCTTGTATCAGGAACACCCAGATCCTACTGGAGGTAGCCGCCATGAGTTATTTACAGTATTTTAAAGTAAAAAACTGTAATAGAATCGCAGATCGTTTCGTCAGGATTAACAGGGGTGATTCGAAATATTGTTTCAATTTTCGCAATTGATTAAACTTTCATGCCCTGCTCTCAAATTGCCGACGTCCAATATTAGCTGGTGGTATTCGCGTTCTGACAAAGAATTTACACTTGCAATTTTGCATTGTCTTTGGCTTACAGTTTGGTCCGAGCACTGTAGAGAAGCATGAGAGCCGCGCTTGCCTCACGTTGATCGAGGTTGCAAAGCCTGTGATAGAGAGGCGTGCGGTGCGGGGAGAAGGAGGCGCGCGTCACAGCACCGTAATCTAGCCAGAGGCTCCGCTCAAAAAGCCTCGTAATCCTCGGAGGGGACTAAGCTCAGTTGAAGTAGGGGAGACCGTCCGCAGCATCACTAAGTCCTCTTCATGAAACGTAATTAAAACAACACGCTCACTCTTGCAGCGGCTCAGTCCTGCAACTTTACGACTTAGTTCTTGAGGCTTGCATTTGCATCACGAGGTTGCAGAAATATACACGTGTGACGTCACCGTAAGCGCACCTCCAATTGTGAGTTTATGGCTAGTTGAAGTACGAGCGCTGCTTCAGAAAACTTCGTATTTGGTGTTGAATCTGATGNGATCAAACGGGACTATGTATGCATTTATTTTGAAGTCCGATTGCCCAACAAACATAAATTTAAATTTGATATTGCACCTTTTTTGAAGTACAGAAGAACTTAGAAAATGTCTTCATCTACAAATGCAAGGACTGGAGTCATGTGATGAATTTTTTTCTAATTTGATGCCACTGTGAATGCAAAGATTCATAATTCATGTTTTTGATGTTAAAGATTCTCAATTTTTGTAAAATTGAATTTTATATCACATTAATTTTTTGGCTGAATTTTGGCCCTTGAAATTAATGGTTTTCAACTCCTGTTTATGAATTTCGAAATGTATTAGTTTGTATTGAAGTGTAATCCGATGGAAATAATTAAATGAGGGCCTATGCGGGTGCATCGTGATCCATTCAAGTATTCGGATAAAGAACTCGCAATGCTAGACACTGAATCCGCACCTTGGTTCTGTTGGAGCTGAGCCTCTGGCGGAATGAGCTAAGGGCAGCGAGGCTCACAGCGTACACGATATTTTGCATTAAGGCTAAGGCAAAGCAAGGTTTTCTGTTTGTATCTTCTATTCCCTCGTGGGATGCCTTAAAAATTGAAGAGGAAATTTTCAGGAAAAATTTTTGGGAAGAACGTTGTTTCAGTTCCGTAGCGGTATTTACCTCCATCTTATATGCGCTTGCATTATTTTAAAAATTGAGCTTGCGACGTTTGAATCCTTCATTCTGTGTGCAGGGGAGATTAGCACCATTTTCGAATGGAATGTTTAGGGAAGCCTTTATTCATCTCGTCTGTTTGGCTCACCTGAGCCTCTGCCTTGTGGAGCGTTTGCTACACAATTTATTTGACGCTCTCTGAGATTCCGTGCAACTGTACTTCTAACAAAAGTTCTTGGGAAGGCTTTACTGACGATCAGTCCCGTTCAAACTTGTCTTTAGAAGCCTGTTCTGTGAATTTTTTTAGCGTTGCTTAGACTGCGTTTGGCAGGGAAGGGCGAGCGAATGGATGGACGGCTGTACTCGTGTTTGAAGGGTTCGAGATAGTGACAGAGAGGATTACTCGACGCGCCGCTGTCCCAGGCAAATAAAGAGGGGATCTAAACTGGTTTTCGAGGGAGTGAAATGCGTGAGACTGGCCAGTAACAAGGGGGAGCTCTCATAGCTTCCTTGCAGGCCTGTGCTCAAGATTTTTCAAATAGAGGAGTTTACTTGAGAAATGTACCATTTTTTACACCTGAAGTTTTATTATTGCAGTTTTTGTATCATTTGAATTTCAATAATCTCCCTTGAAGTGACGCGACGTAGTATGATTTTGACAGAACCCAGATTCGATTTAGGCACTATACGTCATTTTCAGGGTATCGGGTATTTCAAAGAATATATTTTCTCACCGTGAGGAGAGTTTATGAGAACGTCACTAGTCCATTAATTCATCAGGACGCAAAAAGAATGCGAGTACTGGCTATATTCGAGAAAAAAGCTGAATTTGTCAATTGCTGAGGTTGAGGGCTAAAATTTACAACTACAAACAGGCACAGATATAGCTGTTAAAATTGTAGACGAAAAAGATTTGCGGTTGAAATTTTACCTATGTATAGTCCGATCCGCACCACTGTTGCGCACTCTGAATTCGAGTCAGAACCGGTGCCAAAATTTACATAGTTCCGCTTTGAACTGTTAAGGTTTCCTTCCCGATTTTTGAGTGGGGCTACAAGCGTACTTCAGAAGCCACCAGAAATGAACTGGGTATTTTTTGGAGATACGGTGTGATAGATTTACCTTGCAGAATCTGCATTTGCACAGGACAACGAGATTTTCATGAGGATTCGTTCGTTCAGTTAAATGGAGTTTTCACTCATTCTTAAGTGTAAAATAACTTCGGAGAACACCTTGAAGTTTTGTAATTACTGCCTTGGATAGAAAGCGCGCGTAGTTTTTAATATATTCTTATTCTCTTCAAGCTTCCGGTGGCATACGTCAGCCATATTTGCAAGTAATTTTTTTCTAATTATTATAACTTTCTAGTCCTCTCAGGTGGATCCAATTATTGCATCTATGGGAATTAGCGCTCCCACGGGGAATAAGAGAAGTCCCGAGCTAAGAGTTCGGTAGGTTTTCTTTTTGTTGAAATTGAATTTTTTTTGTTATGTCAAGGACCATATTTTTCGGTTCACTGCTCTCCTGTTTTTCAGCACCTACTACTTTCTTCTTCAACTTTTATCTGGTTTCATGAACTTCTTTCTTAACTTACTATTCTCAATTCACTATTTTTATGCCCTTCGTGCTTAGATTCCGCGTTCCCTCGAGTCCATATCTCGAGTCCTTTCAAAAGTATTACCTTAATTTATTTTACTTATGGCTTGATTTATTCTTCAAAAGTAGATGATCAAAGTTGACAATAACTGAATTTTTGGAGTTGACATTCTGATGTTCAAAGGTATGGTTTCTCAATAGTAACTGTCAATCTGACAAAAATCAGACTTATATTAGTAAAGGAGATTTCATGACTCTCTTTGTAAAATATTGAATTTTTGTTTCCAACAATTAATCATGAATTGAGCATGCGTTCCTCAATCATTCATTTCACGGCGAAAACGATGAGTTCGTGTCAACTTACGTTAGTAGAATTTTTCCACGTTGCCCAAATGAACTTTTTAATTCTTCAAATCTGTCGTTGCCCTCATCCTACTTCTAAAGTAAAATTTTTCATATAAATAAATATATATAAGTATTTTTTGTCTTTAGTGGCGTAAACCTTCACTAACAAATATTCAATTCCTAACCGGCAAAGCAAAAAAAATTAATATTTAATATCATTTCATGGGTTTTTAAATGTATACTCTCATTATATGTGTACTTGTACAATATTTATATGTATACTTTATTTTATGAGTTTTTATGTGTATACACATTGGCTTTTTCATATGTACACTCTCATTATATGTATACACTGAGAAAAATTTTGTCCCAAAACCGAGACACCTTTATGTGCCATGGGCCTATACGACACACTTAAGTGTGTCAACCATGACACACTTGAACGTATTTCAATTTTATTTCACATAAATATTTCACTTTCTCAGACGGGTCACTGAGTACACTCAGACAACGTCTAAGAACGTCTGAGAATTAGAAAAAAAATTAGTGAGGGTATTTGGGTTTTTAAAAGAATTGTGCCTCATTCACAAAATCGAAACACAGTTCGGTTTTCTACAAAAAAATTTAGTCATTTGAAACGTGAACATGTATTTTAGCTCCCTCAACCACTTTGATATGTGGCCAACGGAAATATTTTACTGTGTGTCAAGATATTTCGAATAACCGTGTGAGACACACAGGTGTCTCAAAAATTTCTCTCAGTGTACGGATACTTTATTTTGAGTTTTTATATGTATACACATTGGCGTTTTTATATGTAAACTCTCAAGAACAAAATTAATTTAGAAATGTTTGAACACAGATTCAGCGATTTATATATCTTCTTGCTCATTCAGGGATTTTCAGGGACTATTAAATTTGCCTTGGAGGTTTTCTGAAGCGTTCCTCATTAAATAGAGAAGCCTTTGCGAAGTCGGCAGGTTCTCTCGGTTGAAGCATTCAATTTGCGGGGGACTTATTTTCTGGCTATCCTTGCGAGAAGAATTCTCCAGTTTTCCTTTCTGTGAAATCTGACTAAAACGACCTGCTTTGGGGGGAACACGCAGTAATTAGACTGATTAAAAGAAAGTGGAAATCAATTATTATATTCAACATGGGGTAATTAATCTTCCGCTATCGTTGTTATTGTTGAGACCGAATTTCATCCGGAGTTTCTTTCCTATGTTACAAAATTACGTTGCTTGTCCTGAGGGGAAGAGGTTTTTTGTAAGGCTATTTCATGAGCTTATTTCAATTCGATTGTAAATAGAAATGACTATTTGAGGCTTAAGAAAACGACTTTGAAGAAAACGACTTTGAAGAAAACGACTTTGAAGAAAACGACTTTGAAGAAAACGACTTTGAAGAAAACGACTTTGAAGAAAAAGACCTTGAAGAAAAATTGAGAAATCCATCATCTACCTCTTCGTGTGGCGAACTAATAAGAGGTTCTCAATTTCATATTTCTACGGCTTTCTATTATTGGAATCTTCCATGTACCCATGGTCCCGCTCGCCGCTGTTTTGCCTGGGAGATATTTATAATAATATTATTGTACATTTCTCAAATTGTGGGGAACGGTGAGCACCTGCTTGCTCTTATTTATTTCCGTACATTGCACCGCAAGAGGCGTTAACTGAAGTGAACGCGTGATCCTGAAGTGAACGAGTGGTTTATCTCAAAATAGTTTATAAATGATTGTGCGGCTTTGTTGTGTTGGAAAAAGGCGTTTGTACCTTTCCATCATTTTGCTGGAATCCATTTGAGGATCTAGTGACCAGTGAATAGGAAGCTCTTCGGGAAAAAATGTTCCTCCAAAGAGGAATCGTTTTTTCGATGAGTTGAGCCGCTGATTTTTCACGTCTGCTTCTAGTAACTTTTTTTATATTCACATGAAACGAAAGAAATTCTCATTATAAAACTTTCATCAAGAGAATATTAAATACTTTCTTTTCTGACGGAAAGAGAAGCCAGTTAATTGCAAACATTTTGTTAGCTGCTAGAAATAACCAGTAAATGAACTTCTTCCATCAATTTTAGCATGGTTACTGGAATTGAGCCGCTGTAGTTTTATTCGTCTCTGGTAATTGACCCACCATTTTTTACTATCTAACAAAAGACTCGTGTATCTCTAGAAAATTCAGAGTGCTTATTTACTTGCTTTTGTTGTGTGCAAAATGGGGTGCTGGTTATTTGTTTGGTATTGGAAAAATTCCGAAGTGGATACATACTCTTATAGTGAAATATAACTTTTTTTATTGAACTCAAATGAAAAATAAGTACACATTTTTACGAGGGCTGGGGGCGCTTTTCTGCGAGGGAATGTTTAAGTATGAAGATTTTACTTCTCAACTTCTTTGAGAGCAGACTTAACCTCCATTCTTAGGTAGCATTTTCGATCTGCAGTGGAAAACAACATTGTTCTGTAGAAAGTTTGCGAACTGAAACTTCTGGACATCATTGCTCCATTAGAGTCGTGAATTGCTCATCCCGGATCCATGAGGCCATTAGAAGACTTCTCTCAGCTAGTGACTGTTTCCTTATCAAAACAATAAAATTTCGCCTGATTACTCAAGACCATGAAGGCGTTGTTATTTGTCTTCTAAAAGCGCTACTCTTGAGCTCTTTCTTTTTACTGGTGCTGTCGTTGTGCAAGCTGAGCATTCGCTGCATCTGCCCCATCGATTTTCTTGCGACTCGATTTAAGCCTTGTGAATTTCCTCGCTGTGAACTCGCTAACGCGCTGTCGCTATCGCAAATCTCATCCAAGACCGACCGAATGGCCATCGTCATCAGATGAAAAGCACATTTAATGCGTTTACCAGGAGACGCTCATTTGCCGCCAAGCATCTTGTGAGGTAGTTTGCTGAGGCTCTAAGCAGAACACGATGTTGTGGATAAAGAGATAAGACCGACCGACGTGGTATTGCCCAGTTGCATGGGACGACTGCGCCTCCCCTCCCTGTGGCTGCTCAGTGTTGTGCCGTGCCTTGGCACACCACCTCACAGTCGCGATAAGCGTTCTCAGAACTGATCGCTGCAAATGTAAAGGGGAAATCTCCCTTGCAGGTGCTCATATTTTAGATAATTAATTAAATTTAACGAGTAAATTTGAAAAGCATTTTCATTAAGTGAAATTTTAAGTCTGGTGTGTTGAAAACTCGAATGCTGACAGTATTTAATTTGCAAGTATTGTTTTAACTTGAATTTGAAAAGACTGATTTGAGTTCGACGCCAGTATTTCGGTACTTGATAGCTGCAACATGGAAAAAGATCTGCACTTATTTCGCGGCAGTTAATTATGAAGTCAAACTCTTCTCGTCAAATATTCGCGACTTATAAAAGTGAACACTCATCTCAAATTCTGCCTTTTCTGATCTAATTATTTGTGCCCAGTAATGAAATTTCATTCATGTTGCTTCAAAATTAAAAATCGTATCTATACTAAACAATCATGACAAGGTTATACATCACACTGACAGTTTTACAACGGTTGCACAAATGCTTATGTTGGTAATCTACAGCGCTACAGAAATTGATGTTCAATTGCACCCTGACGAGCGATAAGTCAAGTCTGACCCCCTCAGGGGGTACAACTGTTGCATCTATATCAAGTCTGACCCCCTCAGGGGGGTACAACTCTTGTATCTATAGGAATGAGCACTCCCACGGGGAGAGTGTGTGAGGGCCCGAGCTGAGAGTTAGGTAGGCCCTCTTTTTGTTGAAATGAAATTTTTCATTTTGTTAAGAACGTTTTTTTCGGCTCACTACTATCCTGTATTTCAGCACCTCTGACTATCATTTTCAACTTTTATCTCATTTCATAACCTTCCTTCTTAACTGACTGTTTTTATGCGCACGGGATCCTTGGTGGGAACTCACCTTGTGCATAGATTCCGCATTCCCTAAACTCCTTACTAAATGGTTCCTTCATCCTTCCTCTCTTTGAACACCTTTGTTGTGGTAAAAGGAGGCTAAACCTAATCTGTAATCAATCAGTTAAATCTAATAGTTAGAAACTTCAAAATATCACCAAAAATGATTCAGAAATGCGTTTATGATGTAACCTTTCCTCATTAATTAGCAACTTCTTGCTTTAGTCACCAAAGAATTATTTTATAAGTTCGAAGTATAATGGCAACTCGCATAGTTGCGAGGCGGGCGAGATCGCTGCCCCGTGGCCATGTACGGCACCGCGGAGTGAGGGCGCGCCAGGCAGGCGCAGAGCAGGCGATGCATTCGTTATGGATCTATAATGCCCACAAAGTAGGGGCAAGCAGACAACGCGAGACCTTGAATGCTTAACTGCATCTACATCGAAGTGTGACTCATTCTGTCCGATGCGTTGACGTGTGTCAGTTTCTTCGTCCAATAAGGACTGTCAACTGAGATTCATTCACACCCGGGATGTTGTGACTTGTGACTCAACTGCTTCTTGAAATATGACCAGCTTGGTTCAATTTTGTGGCGCATTGTGACGTAAAGCTCTTGTGTAAAATATTTTCTTCATAATATGTGGGGTTGAATAAACAATGCAGATTTCATGCATTTTACAATAGGTGTCCTACAAAATTATATTGTGAAATGGCCGTCATTATTACTCGTAAAGGGGACTGCATACGGAAACATTTGCAAAAATATTCTTTGAAAGTCAAAGGCAAGATTCCATTTAGCTTGTGGTCTTTGAGGCAATGGTACTGTGCGTCAAAATAAATCTAGTGAAATGAAAGTGCGTCAACTGTCACCAGCAATAACAAATTTAATATTCTTAACGTAATTCTATTTTCAGAGATTCTCCTGAGCTCTTGCATGAGTTCAATGAGCATAATCACTATATGGCTTCTAAACCGTTTTGGAGCAGTGATTTACTATAACTCAATTCTAAATCATTTACAATTTTATTTGATTTCCACGTAAATATGTTAGCCAATTTTAAGCTTAGAGATATTCTTAATTTATTTGGTGTTGAAGTTGAAAGAGAAATAAATATCACAAATTATTTACATCAGACAGTGAACTAACTGTGATGAGGTCGGCAAGCCTGTTTATTCTATTTTTATTTTCTGTTTCTGTCCTCGACGATCATTTGGGATTATTAACTAATTTCATGAATAAATGTCCAATATATTGTAGCTAGTTATTTGTTGCACATGGGAATATCAACTAATAATGCATTTGGAAGTGAACGATTTTGTATTCCTTTTCCTAGTGAAGAATTGTATTAACTGTGTATGATCATTTAAAACTGACCACTGCTAAATGCATTTTAATTGAAAATTTTTTATTCGGTAGAATTCAATTCCCCAAAATATTGATTTAAAAATTGAAACACAATTAAGAATAAATTTTTCATTTATACTTTTAATTCTAAGAATTTCCTGAACGAACTGAAGTAATAAAATAAACTTCATTGTTGCCTACTTTCAGGACGTCAATCCTGTGAGCCTGGGTCATCATTTTTTTTTAAATTTTTTATTTATTGTTTATCAAAAAAGCAGTGAATTTTGCACGCTCTCCATCACAGTTTGCGAATGTACTTAGCATGCTGAAGTAATAATAGCATGGCAGTCGAGGTTTGAGTTGTGTACCTTATGGCCTGATCACCAATTTTAATGACGCCACTTTAACAACCCTTTCGCACGCATGAATTAAAAGCAAATTAAACTTAAATGCCATGCCATTACCTTTGTCAATTGTGAAATTTTTCACCGCTACAAATGATGTAGCGTCTGTTCGACACTGCAGTTTTTTCTAAAGGAAGGACTGACAATGGGAGCGCAGTTAAATATACTCTGTCGAGTTGGAGAAATGCGCGTTTTCGCTCAAAGTAAGAACCAAACTGAGAAAAAACGCCTTCAGATTTCGTTTTAATTTGAGCTGAGCACGAAGTTGTACGGAACTCCAGGACAGAAAATCATCGCCTCGGAACAAGACGTTCGGTTATTATGACAGCTGTGTTGTTGCGACACGAAGCTTTCGACTGTGAATTCCGCCCTTCGCAAAATAGGAGAGAAAGGCGTGTTGTTCTGCTGAGGTCTGGACTCCAGTCTTGTTCACGGACCCTGCGCTCCTATTGCCGATATTATCGTGAGAGATATTTCAATTAGGCGAATCAAAAGAAGGCTTTTGTTTCTTGTTTTCTTCAGATTAAGCACGAAGGGAATCGAATCCCAAAATGTAGACTGTGGCTCTAATCTAGCTAAAATATTAATTTCAGCTGCATGGTTTCGTGTGGGGAAATTCGATTATTGGAATCATTTTGAGTGCCAATCCTGCACAAAAATAAAATAAAACCACACTACCAACATTTTTTGAATATACTCGGTGAAAAAAATTTAACGGACGAAATCAAACTTTAGTTATTCATACTTCTGAAATATAACTGTGGAAAGTAACATTGATTTTGCATGTAATCCCACCTCTTGGTATCATGCTAAATCAGGTGGCAAAATCACTACTAATTTCAGCTCTGAATTTCTATGGTGAAGTTTGATCGATAAAACTGGAGCTTTTTGGTCCTCCGGAAATTTGCGAGAAAAAGACTATTAAAATTGACCATGACACAGTCACGCATTCCGAGCTCCTGTTTTGGCTAGCCGAGCTGCGAGCCGAGCTTCAGAACAAGAAAAATATTCCTTCTGACCTTTGGATCTGTTTTGATAGCGTCGATAATTTGAAAGAAAAGCAAAGGCAGAAATGGCAGTTGTCTGTGCGCAGGCGGTGATGAATTATTTTAACACTCAGGGATTTCGAGCAGCGTGAGTCTGTCGAACTTAACCTTCTGGTGACAGACGCAACATGCTTTGCTACTTATCCGAGCTTTCACTTGTTGCTTTTATAAACTTCCGTACATTTGTTACATACGAGACCTTTAATAGTTCTTGAAATCGAAGGGATAGGTAAAATTAGGGTTGCAGCAATTGAAAGTTGTTACTTATTGTCTTGTTAAAATAAACAATTCACCATTCGTTGTGTTATTTAAGCATATTTTGACTGCTTCAGAGTTTGACCGATTTTATAGTTGATATCTGGTGACTCCGTACTGCTTTCACTTTTGATGACACTGATCGCAATGTTGCATGGGCACAGAATTGACTACAGCACATTCCCATGTTGGCTTTTGGTAATTGGGGAAATTTTTAAATTTTCTTGGTGATACGAGGATGTAAATATCTTTGCCAGCGGACTTTAAAAAACTGTTTGGACGCTGTAAGATCCAACGATAACTATTTTTGTTGACAGAAGAATTGGTTAAATGTCAAGAATTACTTTCTTGCAAAGTCTTATATCAACTATTTAGAAAAAATTACTTCAATGGATCAAATACTGAAGCTTCAGAACAGTGCTATTGGATATGATATATCTCTAGTTAAGGAGCAGTCATATGGACTAGGGTTTGGTCTTTGTAAACAATCTGAAGGTTTGTTTGATACGAATATTACCCACTTGTACCAGGTCACACTTGGTGCAGAAGAGATCCCTTCAGACTTGTGGGTTGGAGGAAACTGTACTTTAAAATTTCTTGGGCGACTTCACACGCATCCAGGACTTACCAGGATTCCTCGGCTACACCTGGAGGAGGGAGATTCTTTCGCAGTGCTCGAGATTTTGTGCCAGTAACGTTTCTTTGGAAATCGATAAACCTGCCAGCGGTGATTTTTACGTTTCAAGTTTTATAGGTATACTTTTTCTTGTTTACTTTCTACCAACCTGCCGGAGACAAGGTTCTGTGCAGACGACCTCCTAACGATCGTCATCGATGATATAATTTATCTGTCCTCTTCGTTCCATAGTTTTGATCTTATTTAAGTTCTCCCTGACTTTATTCAAACACTCTCTGAGTTAATGCGATAGTCAGACTCCATGTGTACTAGGTATATTATAACGAATGTCAGGGCTGTGGAACTGAGGATTCCGTCCCTTGTACGAGCTTGTCCCTAACTCTGTTGCGCCCTGACGTTCGGGCCATCGTGCTGGCTGAAATTAAGTGTCAAATATTCAAGTATTGATCTGAGTTTCCGGTTGTTGCTCTCGCCTTTAGAAGTCGAGTTTGCTAATCGAGCGCCTAATTGTTGATGGGATTTTCGTGCACTCCTTTGCTAGCTTTCTGCAAAATTAGTGGTAGCGCTGTTGATATTCTCTTAGTAATTGAAATCATGAAGTAAACCTATGTCCAACTTGCAACGAAAATTTGAAGGTTATTTTAAAACAATTCTTTAACCATCCTTACGATTGGTACCGTCGCCTTTTCGTAGAGCATGTAAAAAACAGTCGTCCAATGCGCTCGTATCTAGCCGTTACATTGCTGGGTGTTCGTAGATGGAAATGAAGGCTGAGAGGAAAAGAAAATCGAGCAAAGAATCTCGGATTTTCTTCGCAAATTTCTGGAAGATGACTTCTTTACGCCGTAGTAGCGGCGGAACTGCCTCTCCGTGTGGAGTGCGTCCATTAAACAATCTGATTGGCAATTATGCAAAATAAGGCGCACGAATGGATTAGCGGCCCAGTGGAGGCGAGGGGAGCAAGCGGTCCTAACGATGCGTTTGAGAAGCTCCCAAAATGGGACGAGAGCGCAGTACTCGTTGCCTCAGGACGAACCGAATGTTTTACGGGGTGTGTGGGTGTCCCAGGGAGGGCTGTGCATTGCGTGGTGTGCAACGAGCGCTGTGCGTTGCGTGGTGTGTGGGTGTCCCAGTGAGCGCTGCTGCGTGGTGTGTAGGTGTTCCAGTGAGCGCTGCTGCGTGGTGTGTAGGTGTCCCAGTGAGCGCTGCTGTGGGGTGTGTAGGTGTCGTACGAAACGCTATGGGTCGCTCTGTATGTGTCATCAGAATTGCTATATGCTCAGAATTCCATAGTGTGCGCAATTAATGTCCGTTGTATTGCTAAATAAATTTAATTTCATTCGCATGATGTATTTAACCTGAAAAATGTTCTGTATAGCGAAATACACTTGCACAGCGTCACTAAGTTTATTCATTCGTCACATCCATATGAAATACGAGTATTTTACAGATCATGATCGAGCATGTTGCTTAAAGTAGTGTGCCTTATTCGATACGCTCAGTACATATTAGTCTGTTAGAGGTTTATATTGCGGACGAGATTTCCGTAAATATGCGCCATTACTCTAAGCAGTGAGCAGCGCTAAATAAGGACTCAGTACTCTGTAGGACATGCTCAGGACTCGCTGTGCATCGCAGTGCGATGATGTGTACAACCAGGGCTCTGTAATTAATGCGAATTTTCAGGTTTTTACCCGGGCATAGATATATTGGACTATTTTTAAGGAGACTCGCAAACATGTGAAACTGGTCTAAAAATGATTCCTACCGCGTGTTGTGAGTGAGCAGGCAATTTACTTGTGCCGACGCGCCGCACCTGCGTGGGAGGCAGCGTACAGTAGTGGAGGCCCTCGTCTTGGTGCGGCGAGCGTCCCTTGCCCTCAAATTGGATTTTTGAAATGCGCTCGCGTTCTTATCATTTGACTTTATAGTCATACATCCAAGTATTAAAGAAAGAAGCTCAATTTCTTCTCGTATGCTTCTTTTGTGTCTCCGCTAGTTTTCTTTTTTTCTGTCCGAGTTTATGTGCATCGTTTGTTGATATAGATAATTAGGTATTGGTTTTTTGGCACCTTGCGATCCATCAAATGTTGAATGATAACTTTGGTGAATCCAATATCAAGCAATTGAAAAAATAATGTTTTCATCATTGAAACACCTATTAGCTTCTAGCAGAAAGATCTTGAAAATTTAATTAATTTTAATTAATTTAATTTTAAATTCAATTTTATGAGCAGAAACAGGTATCCAATTAATGAATATGTTGAAATCAGCTAACAAGGGGAAGAAACGAATTCCTGAGCTTAAAGTTTGGTGGACCTTCCTTTTTCCTGAAATATGACAGGTTTAATTTTTTGTTACGCCCCAATTTTTTCTGTTCACTGTTGTCTTCTATTCTAATTTTATTTTGTTTTTCAATTTTCATCTCGATTCATCAACTTCTTTCAATATTACCGTTTCCATGCGCAAAGTGTGGCGACACGCCTTCTGTATGGATGCCCTTAATTCCCGTGATTCATTCCCTTAACTCCATCGTAAATAGTGTCTCCTTCCTCTATCTTCCCTCGGGAACACTTTCGCTGTCGTCAGGGAGGCTTGAACTATAATTTGCATTCTAATTTAATTCATGAACTGAAACGCCCAGAGTTATTTGTCCGGGAGTGGGGTTAAGGTACAGACGCATTGAAAAGTGCGTTCTGTGAAACAAAATTGAGCACGATGAAATTAGTTATCGGCGTTTGATTCTTATTAGTATTTGGAATAAATACTTAATTTCAACAGATTTATTTTCCTTTTACAACGCCACCTTACAAATAAATAGCTTTCTAGTCGGAATTTAAGCAATTGATTTAAAGATTTGAAAAAACGTTTCAGTGTTCAAGTATGAATTGCTCATCCTACAAAACTATAAAAAAAATTTTAAATTGTCATATTCCAGTCATGACACAGCGCTTTGGTTTTCCAGTAATGATTATAGGGTATTGTGCCATGTGTGTCCCAGTAAACCCCAACAAACGTTAAACAAGGTTGAGAAAGCTTTTATTTATGTGGTTTGTTTTTGTTCTTTGTAATAAAATTGACAAAATCAATACCAATGCACTCCCAAGGGGATTATGTGAGGGCCCGAGCTGAGAATTAGGTAGGCCTTCTTTTTGTTGAAATGAAATGTTTTTTTGTTATGTTAAGGACCATCTTTTTTCGGTTCACTGCTGTCCTGTTTTTCTTCACCTACTTTCTTCTTCAACTTTGATCTTGTTTCATGAACTTCTTTCTCATCTTACTGTTTCTATGCCCTTTCTGCATATATTCCACGTTCCCTTAACTCCATACTAAATGGTGCCTTCTTCCTTCCTCTCTTTGGATCTCATTTGATGAGGATAGGGAGGCTTAAACTAACTAATAATGTAATCTAATCAATACCAATGCAGTAAAACGAATGTCTTTACCATCTGGTACAATGCCTAGCTTATACTTCAGTCAATTTGTTATTTTATGCACACCATATTACCTCTGATTTTCAATCAATATGTAAGCATTGCTGTTCCATTGCTATTTTTATAAATATTTAGATAAATATATACGAGACAAATGCATATGTTCTACGAGTCTCGGAAGGGTTGAGGCTGTGCTGGAGACGCGGTCTTCGGCGGAGGTTCAGTATCCGAAGTATTCGTATCCGGGCCTCCCTCAGCCAGGAGACTATAATGTGGCGATAAAGTACTACAGAGTTTGTACTATTTGACTTATTTTCAAGGTGCGGCTTGTTTTTCGCAAATGTTCTCAAGCTACACCTACATCAAATGAGACATATGACGATCTGTTGTTCTCCCTTCAGAAACATACAGCTTTTACATCTGAGAGAATTGGCGCTCCCACAGGGAATATGCAAGTTTCTGACCTAACGGATTGGTAGGCTTTTTTTAAATGTAATAAATTTGTTGTTTTTTTAAGGACATGTTATTCTTGGTTCACTGCTGTTGTTTTTCAGCACCTCAAACTTTCGTCTGCAACATTGTGTCCAAGCTTTCCATCTTAACCTACCGTTTCTATGCTCAGAAATTTCGTGCGGAAGCACACCTGTGCACAAATTCTGCGTTTCTTAACGCCATCCTAAATGGTGCTTTCATCCTTCTGCTCTTTGAAACGCTTTCATTGTAGTTAGGGAGGCGTAAACTAACATCTAATCTACTCGATCTGTTGTTTGGTTTTACGTCATGTTATGTAAACCAAATTTTTCCCTTTTCTGTTTGAGCTGAGGGACTCAAAGCTTATACTCGAGCATTATCGTTTCAGTCTTTGTCTTCTCACTTATTTTTCTTCGGATCTGAGTGTTCCACTTATTTGTTGTGACTAAACACGTCCCCGTCTCTCAGTGCGTCCTTCGCTACTTGCAGTTGAGCACTAACTCTTTCGTCTGACAGTTGCTATGTTTAGTGTATGATGGTAGGAAGACTAGCACTTGCATTCGCTTCTGCGAACCGTTAGGGCTGTAGAAAAACTAGAGGCAGAGTAAAAATTAAGCTTCGTAATTTTATCGTTGAGAATTTTATTTACACATTTCATTTTCGTTGGAAAATAACTTCAGTGGGGTTAGAGGTTACCTTCATGCTACACAGTACGCGTGCGTTGTTCCGATTGGGTCCATTCGACTGTGATTAAACGTCACATCAGAAATGTTGGGAATTAGGAGTATTTTTCTAGGAGACAGAATCTTTTCGTCAGATTCCTATTTCCACTGCAAACTGCGCGCTCATGCGCAAATGTATTCTTTCCTTCTAGCAATTATTGGCAAAACTCACTGATTGCTTTGCTTATAATTTATTTTTTAGAAATTCTGCTGATTGGTTTTTATTCATTAAAAATTTGTCATTAATTTCACTTTTGATGTCTGTAGTTTTTCAATGTCTCACAATGTACATTTGTTTTAATTTATTTGGCAATTTCCGAAGAATTTTTCGTATTTATTGATGTTTGGAAAGAGATACTTTTTTAAAACAGTCTCGACAGTGAGGTCGGAGCAAATGGGCCGATTTTTCACAAGAATTGAGGGTGTACACTGCGCTGAGCGGATTTTTTGCGGCCTAACCGTGACCGCAGACGGCCGGAACGCGGCAGAAGTTGCAGGGCAAAAGACGGCCTTATCTGTGGCGCTCGCAGCCCACTAAGTCGCTCTAATAGCTTAAGTTAGAGCCGCAGTTTGTGGCTGACACTGCGACCGTCGCCCCTGCTTCCCACGAACTTCTTCAATTTCTTATACTTCGTCAGCTTGACGAATTGACGACGAACAAAAACGACTGCGGACGCACGTAAGCCAAGCATCAAGAAATGATAGTTCTTTGAAGTTTTCTGTAGCTTATAGGCCTGTCTCAACATCATTGGTTTCAGGAATGGATGGCTAACATATCATTTATTCGGTGTATTTATTTGTTCTGTCCCTTTTGTTTCAATCGTCTGGTTTGCCTTTTGTGAACTTGCGGAAATTTTCTTAATTTTATGCACGAGTTTGTGTAAAATGTTGTTTGAATGAAGAGCTTCAGTTGAGCGGTTTTGATATTCTACGTTGAGTCCTAAGATTAGATCACTCCAGATAATTACGTCAGCGTGCGCGAGAAGTATTTTATCTTTGAACAGCGTATTTTATCGATTGGGTTTTTCGAAGTGTGAAATGTTGGTAATTAATTTTCATGGCGTAATTTTCTGTTCATGTTTAGTTGTACTTCTTTTTTTTGTGAAACGACCCGATAGAAGAAACACGTCCTTGAAAAACGTAAGTGACGCATTCATTACTCTGTATTTTTAAAGTGAAAACTGTATGCATATAAATTAAGGCACGTTTACTTGTTACGGCAAGCGCAATATACGTAATTAGTTCAACTTAAATGTGGGGGACTAAAATTCCTTGATACATGTGGGCATTTTGAAGCAATGGGGTCGCCATGAAATAATTTGGGCATAAATTTGGAATATGAAATGAGTTCAGTTAAGCTGATATCACCTGAGTGTTACGCGCTGATGATAAGCGAGTTACTCGTGTTCTGAGTGAGTAAAACTTTGAGATGAGAAAGAGCTATATCAATGTTGAGATCAACTCTATCATGTTGAATAAAGGAGAACCAAAGAGCTCTTAAGTTGCTAAAGATAGACGCTGGTTCTCACCTTCTCTCCAGAAAACCTGAGAGCAAAAAATAGCGATTTCCAAAAAAACGCTTCCGCGATTTTCCATTACTTGCCAGGCCGAGTTTGCAGCTGAAGAAAGATGGAGGAAATGCTGCGGCTCGAAGCAACTTGGCGGCCGACCGACGTGCTGACTAACGACGTTTTGGAAGAGCCAAGAAGGCGTCAATTTTTCATATTTCAATACGGAGCAGGTGCGTCTAATGAAGCGTCCGAAGAATGCTTCGTTAGCAAAGCTTCATTTGTCTCGCAGAAATCGGCGTACTTTTTATGAGAGATGACTGTGTTCGAACTCGCATCTCCGACGCTGGCGAACTGCCGCTCCTCTGACAGGTGGCTTCAGTCACCTGCAGTGCAACTCTGCTGCTCCTCCAGCCACTAACGCGCCGCTTGTTCCTGCGTCTCCTGACATGCGGGGCGTCGTCAGGGTGTACTATGTGGCGCATGACGAGCACGCTCAAATTAATTCTTGTGATGCTCTCAACGAACTTCCGTTACTCTGCTAAAATATTTTTTAAGTTTGATGAGGGGTTTTAATCGTAGTCTTATGCACGGGCGTGACATAAAGGTTCATATAAGTAACTTAGTTGTCAGTTTATATTTTCCTTGGCTTCAAACTGTAAAAAAAAATTTGTTTGAGTAGTAAATGCGTTATGTATCTCTTCCTTTCTTCAGTGAATTTTAGAAATGTGGCTTGTCAATTGGTTCTGCTGGGGAAGAAAGAATCGGTGAATTTTCCGTTCGACTACAGCATTCGTTTAAGATGTCGATGCATCTCTAGACGGGTTGCCAGTATGGGCATTTTGGTGGGTTGCTTCATTCGTTGTTTCCTAACTCCAATGGATGGTTTGGCCTCGGCGTTCATGAAGTTTCGGCTGCGTAAATATTGATTTCATCTTCTGTGCAATTTCTTAAAAAGTGAAAGGGAGAGCTCTGCTGTGACGCTGTGTGGAGGTATTGCCTCAAGTGAACGTTGAAATTTGTGTCGTCTTTTAGCCTAGAGAAGAAAGTTAAACGACAGCGTGTGGGCAGCCTCAGCTTGATAAAGAAAACAAAGCGTAATGATGGAAGGAGCAAATAACCTAGCCAACACTCGAGTCCTCCCATCAAATTACAAGAGGTCTCGAGTATTCTCTGGAAATGCTCGGCCATAGACGGCTCTAATGGCCGTCCGAGGAGAGGTAAGTGCTCTCCGCCTTCGAAAATACGACTTCTACCTTGGGGGATGCTACTTCATCACGGACTCTCTCGTGGGCTCCATTCAACTGAGGGCGAGTATCCCGTATTTAGATAATCAGACGTATAATTCGCCCTTTAATCCGATGTAGATCACCGGGTTGTTTGGTTTGCATTCTGGTATCTTGGTTGTACGTGTGCATTTGTTACAAATATTAGGTCATTAAAAATGGAACCGAATACCCGATTTTGTTCATGAAAAAGGAACAGAATCGGAAGTTTCAGTCCTCATGAGCTAATATATTGGGTGTAATTCAGTGGACAAAAGCTCTAGATATGCCTGATTCGTAAAATTATCAAATATGCATTCTAATTCTATTCTATTTATATGCAACGACGGCGCTTCCCAGCTTGTTTTGTCTTGAAAAATTCTTCCATTTTTAATGTAACCGTTGTCATGCCTAAATATTTTCACAGGAGTAATGATTGTCGTTCAGAAAGATCATTCAGTTCGAATTTTCCGCAGTTTTTATGAAATCGAAGTTGATCATTGCTATGAGAGCGGTGTGCGCACATCGCCACAGAAGTACAGGGCATTCACAACTCAAGTCAAAGCACAGAACTAATTGTAGTTTTTCATCGTACAAAATAGTTCGGAAAAGTCAGGGCTTGTGAGTCCTACCTAACAAAATATTCGTTCGTGGAAGCTGTCTTCGTAAATGCGCTGTTCTTGTCAAATTAGTTATTAACGATTATTTCAAAACTGTTGACATCTTGTTCTAGTTGTCCTTGTAAGTGCTAACTGAAATGTGCAATTTATTTCATTTTAATTTTAAATTAAAAAAAATAGGGCGTTAAAATAAGCGCACATCAACCCTAAAGTGGATTGCTGCAGAGCTTGCAAGCAATGAAAACGGTGCCACACAAGATAGGTCTTAACGAGTTAACTTATGGATCACCACTTCTAATTTGCATAGCTGTCATTAGGAAATTCAGGGTGAACAGTTTGTTCATATCTAATCAAAGTTTTTCATTTCTAGATTGCTGAAAGCTGTGCCACGATTCAATAATTTTTCCTGGCGGGGTCTTTGGATCGTAATTGGCCATGTTTCGGAGACTCCGCACGACAATCACGGTCTCCGCCAAGTTTCATGACTAGAAATGACGAGAACCTAACCCGGCAATAATCATAGTCGTATATCTGCCGACTGTGATACTTTCCTAAGAGAAAAGTTAAACTAGTTTTCGAGCGTGTGAGCCCTCTCTGTGTTATGGGCAGTGAGCCTTTTACGTCTTGGTTGTGCTGTTGCAGCCCGAGCTCAATTGCCATAATCTGGCCGCTGCGCCTCCATAACGCCGCTCTAATCACACCAATGCTCGCCAAACAAATTGAATGTCCGTGTAAAAATACGAGTGTGTCTGGAGATTTATTGTTGATTTCAGACTATTTAGTACGATTTCTAATTTATGGTAATGAACGGATAATAGCGCTGTCAGCAAAGTATATCGTCCGGGTTGAAATGTTACCGGACCCAATCTATTGTTTGAAGTTCATAAATACTCCCAAATTTGTCGAGGTAATCAGAACTTGGAAGTCCTACGTTTTAAGCACTTCGAATACCATCCATGACTGATTTACTCGTATTTGCTGATTTTTTGTAGTTTATGTAAAACGAGAGGCGAGTTTGACCTCTGCGGAAATATGCATTGTTTTGATTTTCATTCAAATACAGGATATTTAACGAAAATTGAATGAAATATATATGTATATGTGCTAAATATATGGGTAGGAACACCTTTGTTGTGGATAGGGAGGCTTAAATTTAATAATAGTCCCATCTTCTGTAAGATATACTATTTCGGTTGGCTGAAAGAGAACGCTTTGCATTTTCAAGGCCATTCATTACTCGTTGATGCAACAAAAAATTATGCATCAGTCTTCAAGTGTTCAAACTAAAGTAAGAAAGACGTATTGTGTATCAGAGTTTAAATTGAAGATGCAATTAACAATTACGTCATTTCTAATTTGAGCTGTTTACGTCGTCTGTTTATTTATTCTTTTTTTTTTGGAAAAAATTTTGTTAAATAGTTGGGTCGACCACGAGGATAAAATATTATTCTTCGAAGTTTCGAATAGACTTGAACAGAAGCTTTGATAACCTCCGAGCAAACAACACAGCAAGCAAATATTTCTTGAATTGTAAGTTTTTTGAGAAATTCTACTGCCGAGATTGAAATCCCGATGTTATTTCCGAGGGAAAAACTTGGCCAACTTCTTCCAGGCTGTGTAAGCTATCGCCACCATTTGTAAAATTACAGATTTTTAGTCGTCTGGCGCACAAATATTTACCGCGAGAACAATAAATATTTTTTAATACGCTGCTGTTGGCGAGCTTGCGGGGGCTCAATTCTTCGCTGCGATGTGTTTTACATGTTTCAGAAGCGCGAACGGCTCGCACCGAGTAATGCTTAAATAATGAGCAAAGTTGCTGAATTTGAGCTGAGTTTGTTGGTTGTGAGGCCGCAGCGCTGAGATGAGCAGGTGATGGGAAAACTTGTCCGCAACTCCCACGTCCCGACATCAAAGGCACGGCAGCTCCTGCGTTCCTTAATATATATCGCTAAAAAGCTTTGCTCAACATGACCCTAGAAGTGAGACGTTTAGAGCCGCTGCAGCTGAACCTCCTTCGACCTTCACGTGCCACGATAGCTGAAGAAAGGTTTCTAAAAACGGGTACGATTGAGCGAGGAATTTCACGGAATGGTGCCTGTGCCTTTAACCGTGAAAATTTACTCAGACCTCTCAGTGAAGACGTTCATCTTTAGATCATTTATTTGTGCAAAATGAGAGTGCATGTAGAGGAAGCACGACTGCATGCTTTATATTTTCAATTTTTTTCAAAAAAGGTACGCATTGTAGAGCATAAATTTTTAAATTCTCTAGCGATAAAATGAACCTATCGTGAAGTAGTTAGGCTAAATTTGAACCATTTTCCAATTTGTAACTCTCATCGAACTTTCTTTTTTTGTTTTTATCTCTTGGCTTCACCTATCGTTAAATCTTGTCTGAGTCTCTGTTAGCTAGCACATGGATGCTATGAGGTGCTATGCTGATTTACTGATCCAACTTTGGTTTACGAGGTCTTGCAAGCAATAGGTGATTTCCATCGCTCGGCACCAAATTCTCTCCCGTAAACAAATTCGTTGACATTTAATTTCTGAATTTAAAAATTAGATACACGTAAACTTATGAGTTTTTGAAATTTTATAATGCAATCTATATTGACATGTATGACATCAGTCGATAAAAGGTTAAGGTGATGTTATCGACAGCTAATAGGTTGCTTTTTATTTCAACATGGCACTAGTGTCTCTTCAACTTTTCCCTTCTGGGGATACAACTGTTGCATCTATGGGAATTAGCGCTCCCAGAGGGATATGAGAGGTCCCGAGCTAAGGTGAGCTAAGCCTTCTTTTGTTGATATACAGGGTGCGTAAGGTATCTGAGGACACCTTACGCACTTTAAGAAAAACAGAAAATGAAACTATTGACCATTGAAACTTACAATTTCTTGTAACAAAACAAATGAACATAACATTAACCACCGTTTCATTTTATATATCCTCCTTCGGCTTCTATCACCGACTCAATTCGAGTCCGAAAGCTACTGCAAGATTTGATCAGGTGGTGTTTATGTATGCTCTCCATTGCTCGGACTATTGCTTCCATCAGAGAAGATTAAGTGTTATGGGATGCATATTAACTTCATTTTCAACGACGCCCCACATCTATATTAATCCAAAAGATTAAGGTCAGGTGAGTTTGGAGGCCATAAGTTTGATGTGACATGATCATGAAAATTCTCGGCCATTCGACCCTGGGTTTTGAGAGCTTAGTGGGATGGAGCCGAATCTTGTTGGAAGACATAGGCCCTTTCAGTGGCTACGCTGTCTATCCAAGGCTTAACAATGGTTTGAAGAGTCTCGACATAGGCATCTGCATTGACTCTGAGGCCATGTGGAAAAAATGAGGAGGCATGATGTGCCCTTCACTGCTAACAATACCGAAAACCATGCACTCTTCTGACAATTTCAGGTGCTCTGAGTGAGTCAGAGCGTTGACAATGCTGTTTTATCTTGCTCGTGGTCAATTTATCTCCATTGTTTTCATTCAGCTCCTTTCCAACTTTGTAAACGAAAGATCTGGCGACTTTTAGAAATAGTACAATTTCTAAATTACTGTGTTTCGCTTTTACAGACACTATTATAGCGCATCATTTCGTTAGTTATAGTAGTATCTGTCATGGTATCATCTGTGAGAAAAAGTGCATTAAATATTATCGCGTTAGTTTACATTACAAAAATATATGTGTCCTCAGATACCTTACGCACCTTGCAGAATAGATTTTTTGTTTTGTTACAGACCATTTTTCGATTCACTGCTATCCTATTTTCAGCACCTACTACTTCCTTCTTTAATTTACATTTTATTTCATGAATTTCTTACTTTACTTACTGTTTCTATGCACCTTGTGCATAGATTCCGCATTCGCTTATTTCCGTACTAAATGGTGCCTTCCTCCTTCTCCCCTTTCGAATGCTTTTGTTGCAGTGGAGAAGTTCACCTTAACGTCTAATCTAATATCTTCAACTCTTCGAAAATATTTAAACGTATTAAATATATTCGTACATGCGTATTAAACCAACGAATAACAAACCAGGTATGAAGTGTTGTGCATTGGTTGCTGCGAGAATTAGAATGTTTTCACCTGTACATACGTAGTAAATGTCTTTGATTTATCAGACGCCATGGTTTTTCAACTTATTTTCTTGTTGACAGGACTTGAAATTTTCTAATTGAGATTTATAAGTAAAGTTGATATGCGGATATATACAAGTGGTTTGCTTTCTGCGTATTCGAATTATAAATAAAAGTGCCAAGATACACGTCTTAAATCTCATTATTTATTTAGGAAAGTCATTGAATAAAAATTTCTGAACGTTTCGACCTCCAGGGTCATTATCAACCTGAAAACAAGTAGAAAAAACTAGTCAAAACTCAAATATACACCAATCACGAAAGAAGAAAGCAAAAACAAACAAGCAAAAACCAACATGAACGGAACTAAATTAAAATGTTCAGTATTGAAATTACGTTAGTAGTAGAGGAAAGGCAGATTGCATATCATTTAAAAATTTTAAAAAAATTTTTATTCAATGACTTTCCTAAATAAAAAATGAGATTTAAGACGTGTATCTTGGCAATTTTATTTATAAGTTGATATGCTCGTTAGTGACAACGAGCTACGTGCCAACTCGCGAAGTTGTGCTGCACACACACAATGGTATAATTATGTTTTGTTTGTACTGACGTACGAGCGTTATCTCAATCCAAATAATTGGTCTCGGATCGATGACGCTGATATCAAATGATGCAAGGACTTATAGACTGCTCTTTAAAGTCATTTTGGGATATCAACGGTCTAGCTGGTTCATTCTGTTGATCGCTGCAGTTCGCCATGACTGCAGAGGTTCCATAACTCGTTATGGCAGTTAATTTAAGCGTATCGATTACTGCCTGTCAGTCTCTAATGAATGTCATTAATGCATGGGTACTTCTGATGATCTGCATTGCGTTCTATTGTCTTCCGAATCGGGAATAAGGCTGTACATGAAGGCTTGAAGAGAACAGTTATTACAATTTGAATGAAATACCTCTTTTGTGAACACAATTACCTTAAAACTACTTTTAGATAGGTAGGAACTACACGTCAGCATGTTTGCTCTTATGAATCAATAAACTTCCGAGTAAACGTACTCATTTGTGGCTCAAAAAATTTTTAATGTGTGATCCATTTAGAAGTTATACCAGCGTTGGGCTCTGGTACACAACCGAGTGGCGCTCTGCTTCGTATTTCTGAAGGTTGAGTCAACTGCTTGCTCGGTGTCTAGGCAACCTGATCCTGTAGTTATTTTCTATAACGAACATCAAGATTGTCACTACTTAGTGAATACGTTAACGATGCCCCTACATACGAAGTGTAATGGTTGCGGATACGCTTCACTTCAGCTCATGTGAGTTTAAGAATGGAATGAATTTTTGTGTTACACACGCTCATTTCAAATACTTTTTATGTGAAACGAGGCTGGCACCGGAACTGAACAGGTAAATAAAGCTAGAAAGTATGCCAATTTCGTTATTGTGTGGTGAGGGCAGACCTACAATTCCTGCTCTCATATAATTTCGTGCGAGCCCACACTACGGCGCACAGCTCCTCCCCGCGCAGCCGAGGTTCGTCACCGCGCCGCTAACCTGCGGCGACACACGTCCGGTGTTGCGGAGAGCTGGGGCCGCAATTCCGGAGATGCTCCCGCGAGCGCGGCTCTGCGTCACGTCCTCGGCCGGCGCTCTTTTATGTCGGCTGATGTGACCGCCGCCGCTGCTCTCACCAGTTGAAATTTTTGAACTCGGAAGCGCTGTCTCCTCTGTGATGTAAACTAAGTAGTGTTTGCGTGCAATTTTCTCGTCTTGTTAAATGAAAACTGCGTGAATTGAAAATAGTTGGTTTTTATTAATTCTCACAAATTGAACAGTATCAATGTTGAAATAAATTCGAATCTTCAGTCATTTTCTTTGGTTTAATTACACTTGGATACAGTGAAGGTAGTAACTTTGAGTTCATCATATATCGGGCAAATTTTGACGATTATTTGAGCATCTTGAAAAATTCGACTACAAATTGAACACTATGCTAGATAGAATGTAATCCTAACACTTACGAAGAAATTTTATCTTGCGCCTACAAATAATTCAATTTCTACGTAGAATTTTAATTTCGTGTGATGGTTAAATTTTGAAGTTCTAAGATGCGTAAAAAGTACTTTCTGATTCTATTTCGTAAAATATAGCGTAGATTTAACCATTATAATTGAACCGTCGAACAAACTAAATGTTGATAACATTTTCGTAATACAGGAAACAAATGAACTGGAGCGCTGCATTGGTAGTCAGGAAAATATTGCTATCCTCCGGACTCGCGTTGATAATTTTCATAGTTTTTGTTGAGTTTAAAGGAATTAAATTTTCCCTGGGGTATTTCCCGTTCCTCAATGTTCACATGTTTTAATGCCTCAACCTTTCTTGGAGTCCCACCATACATTCATTCGAACTTGCAGCCCTCGCCTTACATTGTCAATAGGCCTCAATTCAGGACTCATTTAAAGCTATTTAGGAAATCGTTTCGTTATGTGAAGGCTAAGCTGCTCCCTCAAAAAAAGAAGTATGCTTGGGATCATTATCTTGCTGAAATGTGAATCCCAGCCCTATAATTTACGTCAATAGTTTTTGTTTTTCATCTTGTGTTTTGATGTAGTTTGCCCATTTAATTATTCCTCTCACTATCATACAGTCCACTTTCCAGTCGTACTAGAGCAATGTAAAACAAATCCAAAACATTGATGAACCGGCTTCATGTTCTGAGCTATTTGAGAAGAAAGCCTCATCTTTTTCATCTCAAGCTTTTCCATTATTGCAAACAAAAAATTAAGTTCTGTCCATAATTGTTTTTTTTTCTTCAAAATCATTTTCTCAGATTGTTCAGACGACATTTCGCAATGTGGCATGTTTTTTGAAAAGGCGTCCGTCATGGTCAACTTTTGTTCAGTGAAATCTTACTAAATGATGTGCGAATACAGAGCTGTCCCTCTGTGTGTCCAAGTTTTCGGCAATGCCCTACAAAACTCGTAGATTCATGATAGCCGAGGTGCTCTGTTTTCGTGCAGTTCATGGCAGTAATTTAGTATTTTTACTCTCTCTTCTTTAGAACAGGCTGTATCGTATCCAAGGAGAGCCTGGCACTTTGAAAAAGTGTTGTAGTTATTCCCTGACTAGCGGGAATCCATAATCCGTGCATTAAGTCAACAGTGAGCTCTTTTGTCTTCCTCGTCAGACCATGATGTGGAAATGACCTATTTTTCACCACGTATTGCTTCTTGCCGTAATTTCGCATCAAGTGAATAATGCAGAAAGTTCCATTCGTGAAACAGTGATGAAAAGCGCAGTATAATTTTGATAGTGTAAAACCTGTGTAGCAATTTTTAATATTGGACTTTTCTTATTATATGTGTGATTTTCTTCATTTAGCTGTTCAATTTAATTTAATCTTCTGAAAACTAAGAATGAATATATAAAAAAAGTAGAAGTATTAAATATCGATGACTAGACAAATGGTGTCATCACTAAGTCACTCTTCGTTGAGTGTAACCAAGGCAATCAATGATGTGCATGACCAATCGTGAAGATCTAGAATGTTTTGCATAGCTCTCACAAATAGTTTTACAGTTTTTGTGGATTTGATAATAGCTGACACATATATTTCCTATGCTTTCTAAACTTGGGGAAGAAATGTTTTCACAAATTATGTGTGTAATATTGTGAACGTATTTTTAATTCGGGAGTGGTCAAAAAGATTAGTAACATCAATGCAATCGCAGGTGCTTTCTCTGCGACTGCGTCGGATTCCTTTAGCGTAGGAAGATTGCTGGAGCCAATCGGTCGCCTATAACTCCGAGGCCTCTA